>CATIWR010045047.1:0-20350 GCA_949677035.1 Omphalea diandra
AGTACAAATATAATATGATTTATTGAAAATATGTATTATAAAAATATAAAACAAGTGGTAGAAAAAGCATATGGTTGAACTAGTATTACAAGGGTATTTTTGGTTGGGTGTTTAAATTTTTAATTCATCTAATCATATTTACAATTAATTTATTTTCTTAATTAAAAAATATTTACTTTTCAAACTATTTATATTTAATTTTTTATCAAAAATTATAAAAAATTAATTGTTCACATTTTTTATGAATAAAAATAAAATATAATTTTTGAATAATAAAAATAAATTTCTATTTTAATATTAAATATTTGATAAATGAAAAAATAAAAGAAAATTATATTTATATGTGTAAGGGTATTTTTGTCAATTTTTAAGTTAACTTTTCATTCTATTCCATTGCAAACAAACGAAATTAATTTCAAACCATTCATTTCCATCCTTACTATCCCAAATATAAATATAATTTAACACTTTCTTTTCAAACCAAACTCATTCATTCTATTCCATTAATAACTCTTCCAATCCATTATAAACCATCCATCCAAACATAGTGTAACTTACTATCTGTATAAACATTTCAAAGTCTTATTGAAATTAATGGTTATATATATATATATATATATATATATATATAAAATACTCTGAGCACTCTTAAACATAGTGTAACTTACTATCTGTATATACATTTCAAAGTCTTATTGAAATTAATGGTTATTAACTTCTTTATTCCCAAATGATTAAACTTGGGGAGGATTTAATCAACATAGTGAGATTGACGTAAAGCAAAACTCCTATTATGTTTCTTGACTTTAATTCCCAAAATCAGATCAACCTCTACCAAGTCTTTCATTTTAAAATGTGAAGCTAAATTTTTCTTAGTATCATTTGCACCTTTCATACTAGTTCCCTATGGTTAACATGTCACCAACATAGAGACATAAAATTACACCATAATCCTTAGTGAATTTAGAGGATATGCACTTATTGACTCCATTATGACAAAAGCAATTTGACAAAATCACATTATTAAAATTTTCATGCCACTATTTAGGAGCTTGCCTTAAACCATATAAAGATTTCACCAATTTGCAAACTTTCTTTTTTATTTCTTAAAAGTATAAATCCTTCAAGTTGCCCTCTATAAACCTCTTCATCAAGATCACTATTTAGAAATTCTATGTTAACGTCCATTTGATGAACATATAAATTATATATAGACAGTAAAGCAAACAAAACTTTTATTGAAATAATTCTTGCTACAAGAGCATATGTATCAAAGTAATTAATTCCTTCCTCTGCAAAAAAACCTTTTGCTACTAATCTAGCCATAAAGGTTTGTAAAGTACTGTCAATGGTATATTTCCTTTACAATACCCATTTACATTCAATAGGTTTATAACTAGGTGGTGGATCAACTAATACCTATATACCATTCTATAAAAGAGAATCCATTTCATCATTTATTGCTTCTTTTCAAAATGTAGAATCTCTAAAAGTTATCACCTCATTATATGTTTTTGAATCCTCTTTTAAATGCAAAACAAATGGTATCTTGTTTAATATCTCTTTTTTATCTCCTTCAACTGAGAAAATTATTTTTTGAGAAATAAAATTTAAACCCATGTTCTTCTTCTTTCGTACTCTGACTTCTCATAAGATCACTAGGAGATTGAACTGTCTTTCTTTTATTATTTGAAGAACTAGCATTCACAGTAATATCTTGTGTGACTGGGGTTCAAGAAACTTCTTCATTCATCTAAGCACAAATAGTCAAATCTCTAAGAAAATTTATTTCTAGAAATTCAACCTGTTTAGACAATATGATAACATTTGAGTCTATATGCAATAGCCAATATGCTTTTGAATTTCTTACATACCATCCCAATAATCTGTAGAGCTCTAGGCACTAATTTGGTACGTTTGGAATCTAGAACTCTATAATAGGCTAGGCAACCCCATATCCTCAAATAATTCAGGTTGGGTTTTCTTGCTTTCCATGCTTCATATGAAGAACTTTTAGTTTTCTTGCAAGGTATTCAATTGTGCACATGGCATGTTGTTAACCAAGCTTCTCCCCATAGATTAGTTGATAATTTTAGGTATAGTAGCATAGCATTAATCATATCTATCGACGTTCTATTTTTCTTTTTAGCTAAACCATTTTGTTCTGGAGTAAGGTGCACTCTTTTGATGAATTAATCCACTATCTTGACAAAATTAGAAAAATCATTTGAAAAATATTCACCACCATGTGCACTACACAAAACCTTAATTTTCTTTTCCAGTTAACTTTCTACTAATGCTTTGTGACTTTTAAACATATCAAAGTGCACAAGTTCAAGCAATAAAGTTTGTTCTTTCATTCTTTACAAAAGGATTCTTAGTCATTTTTGCTAGTATACATGTTTCACATCTTTTGTATTGATTATTATTATCAAAAGTAATTAACCCATATTTAGACATAAATTTAATCGATATATAATTAACATGTGATAGAGCAACATGGCACAAATTGAAAGATTCAAGAGTATAAACAGAAACTTCATCGTTATTGATACAAAGTTTAAACATGCCATTAGAAAAATATCCCTTGGCTAACAAATACACCATTCTCAGAAAAAATAATCTTTTTTTCTCTCTAAGACAACCTTTAAGCCTTTCTTACATAACAAACTTATAAAAATCTTATTCTTCCTAACATTAGGAACATGAAATACATTCATTAACACTAATTTCATGGTAGAAGTAAATCACAATTCAACAGTTCCTTTTCTAATCACCTTAGTAGTATCATGGTTTTTCATCAAGCCTTTTTCATCATTTGTAGGAACTTCATAATTCTTGAATAGATTTTTATCATTGCAAACATGCATGGTAGCACCAGAGTTGTACAACCAATCAGTTGACTTATTATCTATTACCATGTAGCATTCTGTTTTCATACTAAGTTTGATACCAACAACCATAACCATAATGTTTACAGGGCTTGGTGGATATAACATTAACCTTATTTTGTCATACATTTCTTTTTGTTTTTGTCAACTTCTTATAAAACTTGCATTCTTCTTAAAATGGTCATTTTTTCATTAAAAAACATGATTTGTTTTTCTTATTTTTGGCAGAATTATCACTTGAAACATCAACATGTTTTCTCTTATTTCCAAATATGTTTTCTGGTTTTCCAGATTTTTTAAGTGCTAGTCTCAACATAATTAACCTTTGAACCATACTCTAAAGCAAACTTGTTCTCACAAATGCGAGATTTTTCTTTGATTCCAATATCATTTATGAGTTGGTCTATGGTAAAATCTTCAGAAATGTGTAACAGTTTTTTTCTATAATCGTTCCAAGTGGTTAGCAATTTTGTAATTACAACAACCACTTGTAATTGATCAAACACTTTCATTTTCATGCCCTTGAGTTTAAACACGAATACATGCAATTCATCTAATTGGTCCATGACAGATTTACTATCCATCATTTGAAATTCAAAAAATTTCATGCTTAGAAATTTGTTCATACATTGCTTTGTAGATGCATACTTATTCTCTAACACCTTCCAAATTTCTTGTAGAGATTTGATTGTACAGAATAAGCCATATGGTCTATCAGATAGAGAATTTAGAATGTATCCTTTATAATGAACTTCATCTGCCAAGCATTTCTTGTGAGGTGCCATAATTGCTTCACTTTCTCCCTCAACTGGTTTTAGTATTATTGATAAATTGGCACTCAATAGATAAGCAACACCAAATTCTAAGAGAAAAAAAAAAAATAGCTTGTCCTTCCAACGAGTAAAATTCATTCCATCAAAATGATCTAATTTAAGCACATCAGGATTGAATGTTTTTGTTCACAATTGATTTAGGAAAAATAATCTCAATGGTCTTAATTTCCTTAAGATTGTCAGTAATAATAAGATGACAATTTTGAGCAAGAGAGCATTAACCTTAAGAAAGTTATTCTCTGACTATGTTGCTCTTGGATTTAATGGTAATTCCTTTTAGAATTTAAAAAATTAATTAGAAAATTTGATAACAAAAACAAAGTTTTCTCTTTAGAACAGTTAGAGAATATATAAATATATTTTTTGGCAATTAAATTTGGAAGGAAAAAGTCTCTTTGAAGAGGCACTAGCAATTAAACAATTGTAGACAAAATAACTATTAATCAATAGTTATTTTTGTAAAATAACTGATAAAATATTAATTATTTTTGAGATTTTAAGCCCAAGGCCTAAGTTCCCAAGTGCCCATTTTTTTAACCTATAAATATGTCCCAAACTATTGAACTCCCTTTAAAAGCCCAATACTTAATTTAACTTAATTAGAGGATGGAGCCTTATAAACAATTAGTTTTGTTTCTTCTGCTTTGGATTTTATTATGTGGCATAATTATCTCGATAATAAATAGAGAACATAAAATAGTATTTAGTTTTTAGAAATTATCTAAAAATTTATTAACACGACTGAATGAGTGTGCATATACACATTTATGTTTTCTATGGATCACATCATTGAGTATTGAGTGTTTTCACAGATATAAATATTAAACTATCTTTGGGACAATGCTCAATGTGCACATGTATTTGGGGCATATGCTTAGTGGTTGCCATTTGGAGAAATTATTTGCGTGCGTTAGACCAGTATTTAGACTTTGAGTTGCTAGGTAAGACATTTTTATGCCCATTGTTGTTATGATTGGAAGTTCATATATATACACACACACACTCACACATACATATATGTATGCATATATACATATAAATGTACAAACATATATACACACACACACACACATGCACACACACACACACACACACACACACATGCACACACACACACACACACACACACACACACACACACACACACACACATATATATATATATATATATATAAGCATGTGTTGGACTAGGTTGATTTAACCTAAGTCATGAACCTCTTTTGATCTTGATAATAGAGATTGATCAATTCTAATACTTTCATTTAGTGTTGTTTTGCAGATTATAAGTTAGAATTTTTCATTAGAAGTTGGATAGAGTTCAAAATATCCAACCTTGGAAAGATCACTCGAATTTGCAGTATGTGTATGGTAAATCGTGACCGCGAATCAATCACAAGAAAGGATAAAGCTAGGACAGAAGAAATCACGGGCTATCTTATTGCCGCAAACCAGACAAAGATTGCCAAGCCTTAGTCACAGAGGAATTCGAGATGAGTGTCGTGTCTAAGTCGTGACTGCAACTTTCATAGTGACAAAGGAGGGAACCAAAACCACAACCATAGCATGTCAAGTGTCCCAGGTGTCCGTTCAAAGATAAAAAATTACGAGGGCAAAAATTCGGTAGCGACCACAACTCAAGGAGTTGAAGTTTCCTTTTCAAACAGAGAAATTCGCAGTCTCAGTCTCTCCCAAGGCATGATTGTCTCGTGAACGCGACTTTTGAGAGTGGTCAAAACACAACAACTATATTTTCATGACCAATGAAAAGCTGACACATAGACCAGCTGTTAGACACATATGGGGTTTTTTGCCAAAATTTTAAGCTTCTCCATGAAAATTGGAAATTCGTGACTGCGAAAAGGCAGTAGCGATCACGACTTCAACCTAACAAGCATTTAATGCTGAATCTGCCTAGCACATCTTTGAGATTTATTGATAGGTTTAGTCCAACGTCTCTTTTGATGGATATGAGCTATAAATACCCTACCAAATAGATGTAAATACAAGAGAATTCATTAATTTGTAACCATGCTCTTGCTAATTTGCTACTCATTCTTTCAATTCTCATTTATGCTTTTGTGATTGTTTAGTGTGAGTAATAAACACCATTGCAAGAGGTTTTAGTGTGAGCCTTGAAAACATTTGTGAGAGGTTTTAGTATGAGCCTTGAAAACACTTGTAAGAGGTTTTTATGTGAGGTTAGAAAACACAAGTTGTAAAAGTTTGGAGTGAGCTTGGAAACACTTATTGAGTTGAGTGAAACACTTAATTATAAAGAATTGGGGAGTGGACGTAGGGTTAGTTAACACCCGAACCACTATAAACACTTATGTCAATTTCTTTCTTCTCCTACTCATCTTCTTAAACACATTAACCCTCTTTTTAATTTTTAAATTAAATACCAATTCAACCCCCTTTCTTAGTGCCCTAGGCCAACAAGTGGTATCAGAGCCTGGTCTCATTAAAAAACCTTAATTGGATGAGTAAAGATCATGGCACAAGAAGGAATCCACTCACACCTTAAGCCTTACTTTGATGGAGCTGACTATACTCATTGGAAGTATATGATGAAGATCTATCTTGATACGGATGTGGTGGATCTTTAGGATGTTGTGGTTAAAGAATGGAAGCCACCCACCAAAGTGGTAGATGGGAGTGAAGAACTCATTTCTAGAGAAGAGTGGGTTGAAACACATAATGGCAAGAACAAAAGAGCCATAACAATTCTTCTAAGCTCTCTCTCAAGAGAAGAGATTGGAAAAGTACAATATTGCCAAACATCCTATGGGATATGGAAAATAATGGAGAATTATCATGAAGGCACCACCTTAGTGAAATCCAACAGACTAGAGATGTATGTGACAGAGTGGGAGTTGTTCATGATGAAAGAGGATGATAACATCACCGACATGACCAATAGACTTCCAGCAATAGTCACCAACATGAAGAAGTTTGGTAGGATTCTTACAAATCATGAAGTAAACTCCAAAATTTTAAAGTCTTTGCCTCCTGAAAAGTTTAGTGCTAGAGTGTTTAGCATTTAAGAATCTAATCCGAAAATAGGGAAGGTGCCAACGGATGTCTTGATAAGAAAACTCTTGACTCATAAGTTAGCCTTAAAGAAAGATGAGGAGATGATAATAATGGAGGGCTAGGAAGAAATATCTAAAAAATATGAAAAAAAAACCTTGGCACTCAAGTCCACTTTTAAGGAGAAGGAAGTGGAGGTTAGTTCAAGTGAAGAAGAAAGTGACAAGGAGGAAGAGGAACTAGCAATGCTCTCTAGAAGGACCAATGAGCTCATTAGAAGAAGAAATTGAAAGAAGAAACTTTAAGAGAGCTACTCCTAATCCTAAAGAGAGATCAACTGAAGTCACTTATTATGAGTGTGGCATGCAAGACAACATCAAATATGATTGTCCCAAGCTAAAGAAGAAGAAGAAAAGGGACAAAGAGAAGAGAAAAAGCTTCAAAGCCACTTGGGATAATAGCTCATATGAGGATGAAGAGATTGCCAACATATGCTTCATGGCTTAAGAAGACTCTCCTAATGAGGTAAACACTTCATCTCATTCTCATTCCGATTATGATAACTTAAATGATGTAGATGAAGAGCTTCTAGAAGCTCTTAGTATGAGATGTGACAAGTATAAGTCATAAATGAAATCTTACAAGAAAAAATGCTCAAAATTGGAGGATGATTACAAATCCCTTAATGATATTGTAAGTGAATTGAGGACTTCAAATGAAGAACTAAAAAAATCAATGAAAAATCTTTCCAAATCATCTTCATTATTAGTTTCATTAAGAAAAGAGAATGACTCTCTAAAGGGAGAAGTCATTGAACTTAAAAGCTCTATCTCTAAATTTCATATGGGTAAAGAAGCTTTGGATACACTCATAGTATCATAAACGCCTCCCTTAATTAGGCATGGTCTAGAATTTAATAAAGCCTCAACCTCTATATCTACATTTACTACATTTATTAAAGCAATAACACCTCAAACTTTAAGTATTGAGGTCATTGGGAAGAGAGGTGCTCTTAGCACTAAGCCACCTATGCCAAAAAACAAAGGTAAGGCCCCCCAAGGCTCAAGCGCCAAGGCTTAAAGAGCAAATCATGCTTATATGTAAACAAGAAGCATGTACAAACACACAAACATAAAAAATTCTCTTCTACTTCTCATCACTCATGCACTTGCATACATTCCCATAACTAAAGTATGAGAAGGCCTCCTACTCATACTAAGATTGTGCATAAGAGAAAGACTCACAAGTCTAAACGCTAATGTCATTATTGCATGAGGTATGGAAATATTATTGCTACATTAAGAAGGCTCACTTTAAATTGGAAGACCCCTCAATACCTAAACCCTATGACCTAAGTATGCTTAGGTACTAAAGAAGAGATGATTTATTTGTGTTATGTATGGATGTTTGGCAGCCACTAATGAATCAAATGATTGGCATGTGGATAGTGGATGCTCAAAGCACATGACGAGCAATAGGAAGCTATTCGTGGCCTTCAAAGTAAAAGAAGGTGGCAATGTCACTTTTGGTAATAATGGCAAGGGTAAGGTAATTAGCATTGGAACTATTAGTAAGAATGGTTGCTCTTTAATTAATGATGTTTTGTTAGTTGATGGCTTGCAACATAATTTGCTAAGTGTAAGTCAATTATGTGACAAAGGTAATAAAGTCACCGTTAATGCTAGAGAATGCCGAGTTACCACATTAGTGGATAAAAAAGTTATTTTCATGGGTGAAAGGAAAGACAATACCTATCTAATTGACTTAGACAATTTGGCTAACCAATCTTTCAAGTGTCTTATGTCTATTAGTAAAGAAGCTTGGCTATGGTATAGAAGGATTGGACATGTTAGCATGGAGCTCTTACAAAACTTATCTAAAGGAAAGCTAGTGGAAGGTCTTCCCAAGCTAAGTTTCTCAAAAGACATGACATGTGGTCCTTGCTAAATAAGGAAGCAACATCAATCTTTCTTCAAAGCTAAAAATATTGTCAGCATATCTAAACCTCTTGAACTAATTCATATGGACTTGATAGGTCCTACTAGGAGTGTTAGTTTAGGTCAAAAATATTATGCACTAGTCCTAGTTGATGATTATTCTAGGTTTGCTTGGGTGTCCTTTCTAGCTCATAAGAATGATACATTTGATGCTTTCAAAAGTTTTGCAAAAAGAATTTAAAATGAAAAGGGTTACTTTATTTCCTATATATGAAATGATCATGGAAAAGAATTTCAAAATGAGTCTTTTGAAACTTATTGTTCGGAGAATGAGATTTTTCATAACTTTTCAACTCCTACAACACCACAACAAAATAGTGTTGTAGATAGAAAAAATAGAACACTAGTAGAAATGGCTAAAATTATGCTCAATGAGTATTCTTTGCCAAATTACTTTTGGGCAAACGCCATTAATACTTTGTGTTATATTGCAAATAGAGTTTGTAAAAGACCCATTCTCAATAAATCATCTTATGAAATGGTAGAAAACCCAAGGTATTATACCTAAGAGTATTTGGATACAAGTGCCACATTTTGAATACCAAGGATAATCTTGGGACATTTTACTCTAAAATCAATGAAGGTATCTTTTTAGGTTATTCCACCTCTAGCAAGGCCTATAGGGTTTTTAACAAAAGTTCAATGATAGTTGAGGAGTCTATGAATGTAGTTTTTGATGAATCTAGTAAACTTGATCTTGGGAAATGTTCTTTTGTTGATGATCTTGTAGGTGACTTTGAAAAATTAAAGTTGGAGCACACTACAAGAGAGGAAGAGGAAGACAAAGATAAAGGTTAATCATCAAGATTAGATGAGGAACCACAACATCAACAAGAAGCATTGCCAAGCTAAGATCTACCCAAGGATTGGAGATTCTCTAAGCATCACCCCAAAGACTTAATTATTAGTGATACCTCAAAGGGTGTAAGTACTAGATCTCAACTTAATCTTTTAGATAATAACCTTGCCTTTGTTTCTTAATTTAAGCCAAAATCAATTGATGAGGCTTTTGATGATGAAAGTTGGGTGATTGCTATGTAAGAGGAACTCAACCAATTAGAGAGAAACAAGGTATGAGAACTTGTTCCTAGTCCTAAGGAACACCTAATTGTAGGTTACAAATGTGTGTTTAGAAACAAGTTAGATGAGTAAGGTTTCATCACTGGAATAAAGCTAGATTAGTTGCTAAGGGTTACAACCAAGAAGAAGGGATAAACTATAATGAAACTTTTGCCCCCGTTGCAAAGTTAGAGACCATTAGGATTCTTTTAGCCTATGCATGTCATATGAATTTTAAACTTTTTCAGATGGATGTTAAAAGTGCTTTTTTAAATGGAATTATTGAGGTGGAAAATTTATATTAAACAACCTCTCAATTTTGAGTCTCATTATTTTCTAAATTGTGTTTCTAAATTGAATAAAGCCTTATATGGGTTGAAATAAGCTCCAAGAGCTTGGATATGAAAGGCTTAGTTCATTTCTTTTGAAAAATGATTTTGAAAAGCAAAATGTGGACACTACCTTGTTTGTAAAAAGGCACAAACATGATACACTTATAGTACAAATTTATGTTGATGATATCATTTTTGGTGCTACTAATGAATAATAAATCTCTTTATGAGGATTTTGCTAAGTGTTTGACTAGGGAATTCGAGATAAGTATGATGGGAGAACTCAAGTTTTTCCTTGGTATACAAATCAAGCAAACTAAAGAAGGGATCTTCATTAACCAAGCCAAATACACCAAGGACATACTCAAGAAATTTGGCAAGGATAGATGTAAAGTAGCAAAAACACCCATGAGTGGTACCATCAAACTAGACTAAGATGAATCGGGTAAGAGAGTTGATGAAAAAAGATATCGAGGTATGATCGGTTCTTTACTTTATCTCAGTACTTTAAGACCTGATATTATGTTTAGTGTATGTATGTGTGCTAGATTTTAGTCCTATCCCAAGAAATCACATTTAAATGCTGTCAATAAAATTTTTAAATATTTGCATGACACCTTGCACTTAGGTCTATGGTATCCTAGAGAGTCATCTTTTAGTCTCATAGGTTACTCGAATGAAGATTACGCTGGTGGTCTATTAGATAGAAAGAGCACTGTTGAAACTTACCCATTTTTAGGAGAATGTTTAGTATCTTGGTTTAGCAAAAAGTAAGTTTCAATTGCCTTATCCAGCGCCGAAGCTGAGTTTGTAGCGGCGGGTTGTTGTTGCACCCAAGTGTTGTGGATGAAACAACAATTAAAGGACTATGGCAAAGATGTTGATCACATTCCTATCAAATGTGACAACATTAGTGCAATTAATCTCTCCAAGAATCCCATCCAACACTCTAGGAGCAAATATATAGATATTAGACATTACTTCCTTAGAGATCATGTCTAAAATGGTGATGTTATGTTAGAATTTATGGACACAACTCATCAACTTGTGGATATTTTCACTAAACCTCTAAATGAAGAAAGGTTAAACTTCATTAAGAGAGAATTAGGAATGCTTGATGGAAGCTCCCTAAAGTGAAAAGTTTGATCTTTTGTTTGATTGTTATGTGTATTGGTTGAATGTGATATCAATCATTGGATGTCTTAATTCTAATTGCAATTGTGCTTTTCTATAATAAATTGCATAAATTAAACGTCAATATATTAATGTGGATCATCACTTTAGTTGTCAAATCTTACTTTTTCATCATTATCCTTCTTGCCTTGTAATTCGACAGTAGCTATCCTTGACTCCTAATAGTGAATTAAAGGTTCATCTCACCTGGCTGACAAATGTCAATTCATAATTTTGACTTTTACTCTTCACCGTGAATTTAGTCAAATTTTCAAAATTATGATCGTTGGATGTGCCGATTCTTGAGGATTTTTTATTCTTTACTCACATTTTTCAGAATTAGCAGTCGCGAGTATGTATTTAGCAGATGTGAATTCTAGTAATTAACACATAATTAAGTGATATGACTGCCAATAGTTTTCAACTCTTCATCACTCAAATTCTAGCCATTTTCACACCCTTCTAATGGCTATATAAACTCCCTTAACAGTGACTCTTATCACTTCATCCTACTTCAAATCAATTCTCTTTCCAAAACTCTCTAAATTCTCAAACTCTCTTTACCTTCTCATATGGCTCCTAAGAAAATTTTTGAAGTAAGAAAAGGGCAAGTTATGGCTCAACCATCTGCACCTCTAAGACTTCATCTAATGAAGGGCATCACAAAGGAGGAGAAAGAGCGTTTCAAAGCAAACTCTTCAAAAATTATCCTCCTCAACAAAATCCCTTCTACATTTCTGTTGGAGACTCTTGGAATCAACGCATAAATACGTACATTCCTATCGAACTTAAGCTGGAATAAGATCATCTTTCATGATGAACCCGGTTATGAAGAAGTCGTTAGGGAATTCATATGTACAATTCAACTAAGTCGCAAAGCAGAATCACGAGTCGGACAATACGGGTTAGTATTTTGTACTTTTGAGGATCCATACTTTATTACTTTTGAACAATTATCCACCCTTTTCAACCTTCAAGTCGAAGAAAATATCTCTTTCATTATCTCCACTCTTGACATAATCTATTATGAGTTTAAGTCTGAAATTTCAATCGAAACCAAACATGACCCAAAAACTTCCCTAGCCAATACATAAAAACCTTGCCCTTTTGGATAATCCATTATATCATCACCTTTTTCGTTAATGCTAGAGGTGATGGTGATGAGAAAGTGTCTTAAAAGGATTTGGCCTTTCTTTTCTGCCTTGTCAAAAACAAACCCATCCAGACCGGTCAGTATCTTGTGGATCAATTGATCCACATGAGCACCAAACCAAAAAGCCAATTCCTTCTTCCATCACATGTAACCACAACTTACCACTGTGTTGGAGCTCTTAATGAGGAAAATGAAAAATTCCTCACCAAGAAACTCCTCCATTCTCAAAACTTCCTTGACCTCACCTACTTAATAAATACTAAAGCCATACACCTAGATACATATGCATATACCCTGCGTGCCTTTGGGGCCAAAAAGATGGAGACATCTCAAGCCTCCAAAAGGAAGAGGCTCATCATTGAAGAAGGCAACCTACCAGTCCCTCCTCCTCAACTAAAACCCAAAACCAAACTCTCTCTTGCCACCATCAACTGCAAGTTAGACAAAATGATGAGAATGAAGAAGACGAGATTCTTTCTCATTTTTCACCTTCATAGCGATATTGTTGATTTGCAAGAGAAAATAGGTATTTCCCCTTGCAATCTTCCTGATTTTGCTAAGTATGAGGACACCCCTAAAGAGGAAGGCAGTGAAAATGTTGAGGAAGGCAACGAAGCTGAGGGCGGAGGCAAAGATAACGAGGAAGACATCTCTAGAGATGATGGCTCTCCAATCTTCTAGAATATGATTTCTTTGTATTTTCTCTTTGTTCTACTTATGTAAAGTTATTGATCCCATAGCTTACTTACAAATAAATAAAAATGTTTGTTTTTAAAATTCTTTGTCTTATATAATTGATTGAATTTACTTTTATGACTGTAATTCTTATTAATTTTGCTCCTTATGAACACTTATCTATTTATTATGCATTTGTTCTTTTCCCTTATGAACCCTCCTTTTGATCTTGCCAAAGGGGAAAAGAAAGAATCAAGAAAGAAAATCTAAGGGGGAGAGAAAATAATTTGCAAGAAAATAACATAAGTTGAGGGGGAGCTTTGTAGTCTTTCTTAGAAATTTAACTTTGATTAGTTGAATGTCATACTTAGAAAATTTTTGTTTGATCTTTGTATAGAAATTTTTAAGTATTCATTGAATCATTCACCATTCTAACTTCTCAACTTCAGAACTCATGTATTTATTTTTCCCTTAAGATCAATCTAAGTTAAAATCAAAAAGGGAAAGATTATTAGACTAATTTGATTTAACCCAAGTCATGAACCTCTTTTGATCTTGATAATAGAGATTGATCAATTCCAATACTTTCATTTAGTGTTGTTTTGCAGGTTATAAGTTAAAATTTTTTATTGGAAGTTGGATGAAGTTCAAAATCTCCAACCTTGTAAAGATCACTCGAATTCGTAGTGTGTGTATGGTAAATTACGACCGCGAATCAATCACTAGAAAGGAGAAATCTAACACAAAAGAAATTGTGAGCTATCTCGCTGGCGCGAACCAAGCACTGATTGCCAAGCCTTAGTGATAGAGGAATTTATGGTGAGTATCGCAACTAAGTCACGACCGCGACTTTCATAGTGACAAATAAGGGAACCAAAGGCACAATCACAGCATGCCAAGTGTCCCAAGTATCCTTTCAAAGATAAAAAATCACGAGGGAAAAATATTCATTGAATCATTCACCATTTCAACTTCACAACTTCAGAACTCATGCATTTATTTTTCCCTTAAGATCAATCTAAGTTGTCAAAATCCAAAAGAGTGAGATTGTTGGACTAGGTTGATTTAACCTAATCCATAAACCTCTTTTGATCTTCGCAATAGAGATTGATGAAGTCTAATACTTTCATTTATTGTTATTTTACAGATTATAAGTTAAAAATTTTCATTAGAAGTTAGATAGAGTTTAAAATCTCCAACCTTGTAAGGATCACTTGAATTCGTGGTATGTGTATGGTAAATTGCGACCGTGAATCAATCACAAGAAAGGATGAAACTAGGACAAAAGAAATTACAGGTTATCTTGCTATCACGAATCAGGCAAAGATTGCCAAGCCTTAGTCACAGAGGAATTCATGGTGAGTGTCGAGTCTAAGTTGTGACCGCAACTGCGACTTTCATAGTAACAAATAAGGGAACCAAAGCCACAACCATAGCATGCCAGGTGTCCATTCAAAGATAAAAAATTACGAGGGCAAAAATTTGATAGTTTAGCCTGACAAATATTTAATGCTGAATCTACCTAACACATCTTGGAGATTTGTTAATAGTTTTAGTCAAACGTCTATTTGGTAGATATGAGCTATAAATAATCCACCAAACAAAAGTAAATGCGAAAGAATTCATTAATTTGTAACCATACTCTTACTATTTTACTACTTATTCTTTCAATTCTCATTTATGCTTTTGTGATTGTTTGGTATGAGTAATAAACACCATTGTAAGAGGTTTTAGTGTGAGCCTTGAAAACACTTGTGAGAGGTTTTAGTGTGAGCATTGAAAACACTTGTAAGAGGTTTTTATGTGAGCCTAGAAAACAGAAGTTGTAAAAGTTTGATCTGAGCTCAAAAACACCTATTGAGTTGAGTGAAACATCCAATTATTGGGAATTGGGGAGTGGACATACAGTTCGTTAACACCCGAACCACTATAAACACTTAAGTCAATTTCTTTCTTCTCCTGCTCATCTTTTTAAATACGTTAACCCTTTTTTTAACTTTTAAATTAAGCACCAATTCAACCCCTATTCTTCGTGACCTAGTCGAACAACATGTATGTGTGTGTATATATATATATATATATTGTTGGCCCCTAGACACTAAGAAGGGGGTTGAATTGGTGTTAAAAAAAGTAGGGATAAAGAAGAGTAGAAAGGAAGATATAAGATTTATAGTGGTTTGAGTATAATAAACCCTATGTCCACTCCTAATGCTTTGCAATTGGGTGTTTCACTCACTTAAAATGGTGTTTCCAAGCTCACACCTAACTTTTACACTTTGTGTTTTCAAGGCTCACACAATAACCTTTATTACAAGTGTTTTCTAATGCTAACACTAAAATCTCTCTCAAGTGTTTTCACAGGCTCACACTAAAACCTTTCTCTAGTGTTTTTACAAGCTCACACTGAAACCTATTACAAATGGTGTTTATGCTCACACCAAACAATCACTTAAAGAATAAAAATAATTGCAAGAGTTTTGTTACAAGTTAATAAATTTTCTTTCATTTACATCTATTTGGTGGAGTATTTATAGCTCATACCCACCAAAGAGATGTTACACTATGAAGCTCATTAAATCTCCAAATCATGCTAGGCAGATTCTACATTAATTGTATGATAGGCGAGAGTCGTGGTTACTACTGAGGATTCACGGTCACGACATTCCAATTTTCATATGGGAGCCATAAATTATGGTGAAAAACCCCGTTTGTGTGTAACGGCTAGTCCATGTGTCATCTCCTCATTGGTCCATTAGGAAAATATAGTCGTTGCTTTCTAACTACCCATAAAAGTCGCAATCGCGATTATTCTTTGTATAGGGCGTGACTCAGGACGCAAATTCTTTTATTTGAAAGACAATCTTCATTTTTTTGATTCGCGGTCGTTACCTAAAATGTCGCCCTTATGAATTTTATTTTCCAATCGATACCTAACACACTTGGCATGCTATGGTTCTGGACTTTGTTCCCTCTGCAGTCACTATGGAATTTGTGGTCACGACTGAGACGCAATACTGACCACGAAATCATCTGTGACTTTGACAGTCTCATCTTTAGATGACTTGCAGCAGAGATGATGGTCTTGAATTTGTCTGGCTTAGTTTCATCATGTTCTTGAGCTAGGTCGTAGTCGCAAATTATAAGTCACTGACCGCAAATTTGGATGAACTTTGCCTTCTTGAAGATTATGAGCTCAATCCAACTTTCACTTGAAAAACTAACTTAAATATGCAAACCAACACTTATTTTAAACATTAGGATTGATCAATCTCCTTTGTCAAGATCAAAAGAGGTCTAAAACTGAGGATTAACCATCCTAGTCCAACAATCTCTCCCTTTTTGATTTTGACAACTTAAACTGATCCTAAGGGAAAATAATGGAAAAATGTGAAATTGGAGTGTAATATGATTTAATGAATGCTTAAGGTGAAATTTCCTAAGTATGGCATTCAATCAATCAAAATGAAGTTTCTAAAAACCTAAGTATGATGCTCCCCCTCAACTTATGCTATTATTTGCAAGTTATTTTCTCTCCCCTTTAGACCTAGATTCTTTCTTATTTCTATCTCTTCCCTTTGGTAAGATAAAAAAGAAGGTGCATAAGGGAAAATAATACATACATAATAAATAGATAAGTGTTCATAAGGAGGAAAATAAGAATGCAATCATAAAAGTAAATACTATCAATCACATAAGACATGTAATTGCAAAGAAATATATCTTATTCATTTATAAACAACTGTGGGATCATAAGTTTTTCATTTAAAAATGAAAAGAAAGAAAGTACAAGGAATCCCTAGTCTAAAAAGTTAGAGAATCATTATCATCTCCAGAAGTTTCTTCTATTTCCTCATTATTGGCACCTTATGATTCATCTCCATCCTCAACTTCTTCATTGTCTTCTTCTTCTTAAGTATCTTTAAATTCTGTGTAGTCTGAAAGATGGTAAGGAGGAACACTAAAATTTTCTTGCAAATCCACCATTTCACTATGAAGATGTGAGAGAAATAGGAACTGCCTTTTCATCATTCTCATCATCTTATCCAATTTTCTGTTAATGGTGGTAAGAGACAATTTGGATTTAGGTTTAGGTTGAGGAAGGGGAACTGGAGGTGCTCCTTCTTCAATGATGAGCCTCTTCCTCTTAGAGGCTTGGGAGGTTTCCATTTTCTTAGCCCTAATAGCACCCAAGGTATAGGCATATGTATCCGAATGTATGGCTTTGGAATTGATAAGGTGAGTGAGGTCAAGAAAGTTTTGAAACAGGAGGAGTTTCTTAGTGAGAAAATTTTCATTTTCCTCATTAAGTGCCCCTACAAAGTGATAGATCACAATAATGTGAAAGGCAGAAGGAATTGGCTTTTAGGTTTGGTACTCATATGGATCAATTGATCCATAAGATATAGGCCAGTTTGAATTGGTTTATTTTTGACAAGGCAGAAAAGAAATGCCAAGTCTTTTTGTGATACCTTCTCATTACCATCACCTCTAGCATTTATGGAAAAGGTGATGATACGATGGAGTATCCAAAGAGGTAGGGTTTTAATGTTTTTGGCTAATGAAGTTTTATGGTCGTGTTTGGTTTCAATAGAAATTTCCAAACAGAATTCAGAATAAATGACATCAAGTGCAGAAATGATAAAAGGAATATTTTCTACGACTTGAAGATTGAAGAGGGAGGAAAGCTATTCAAAGGTAATATAAAAAGGATCGTCAAAAGCCCATAATACTAACTCGTATTGCCCCGCTCGAGAATTGGCTTTGCGACTCAATTAGACCGTGCACATAAATTCTCTCACAACTTCTCCGTAACCAGGTTCATCCCTAAAGATGAACTTGTTCCAACCTAAGTTAGAGAGGAAAGCACAAATCTCTGCGTTGATGCCTAAGGTCTCCAATAGAAAGGTAGAAGTAATCTTGTTGGGGAGCATGATCTTTAAAGAATTTGTTTTGTACCTCTCTTTCTCCTCTATTGGCCCTAGGCACTAAGATAAGGGGTTGAATTGGTGTATAAAATTTTTTTGATGAGGATAAAGAAATGAGTAGAAGAGAAAACACATGATTTATAGTAGTTTGGGTATAATCAACTCTACGTCTACTCCCCAATTCTCTGCAATTGGGTGTTCCACTAACATAGAATGGTGTTTCTAAGCTCACACCTAACTTTTACACTTTGTGTTTTCAAGGCTCACATAAACCTTTACACTATGTGTTTTCAAGGCTCACACAGTAACCTCTCTTACAAGTGTTTTCTAAGGATCACATTAAAACCTCTCTTAAGTGTTTTCACAGGTTCACACTAGAACCTTTCTTACTATTGGTGTTTAATGCTCATACCCAACACTTACAATCTTATAAAGAAGATAAGAAATTGAGTAGCAAAAGATTGAAAGCTTTAACATAAGTAATGAATTCTCTATCTATCTAATTTATCACTGTTTGGTAGAGTATTTATACCCCATACCCACCAAAGAGACGTTAAACTTTAAAGCTCAACAAATCTTCAAGACATGCTAGGCAGATTCTGCATTAATTGCATGTTAGGCAGGAGTCATGGTCACAAAATCCAAATTTCCATACAGGATCTAAAAATTACGGCGAAAAATCCCATTTGTGTCTAATGGTTAGTCCACGTGGTAGCTTCTCATTGGTCCATCAGGAAAATATAGTTGTTGCATTCTAACAACCCACAAAAGTCAAGGTGTCGATTCTTCTTTATATAGGGCACGACTCAGGATGCAAATTCTTATATTTGAAAGATATTCTTCTTCTTCTTGAATTGTGGTCGCTAACCAAAATGTTGCCCTTGCAAATTTTGTTCTCCAACGGATACATGGGGCACATGGCATGCTATGATTGTGGATTTGTCTGCCTCTTCAATCACTTTGAAAGTCGCGGTCACAACTAAGATGTGACACACACTGCGAATTCATCTATGACTTTGACACTCCCATCTTTGGATGAATCACGACAACGAAGATGCCCACGAATCTATCTGGCCGAGTTTCACCCTGTCTTTGAACTAAGTCACGATCATGAATTACAAACTACTGGCCACGAATTTGGATGAACTTTGCCTTCTTGAAGATTATGCAAGCCTTCTAACTTACAATTGAAAATCTAACTTAATTTTGCAAAACAACACTCAGTTGAAATATTAGGATTGATCAATCTCCTTTGTCAAGATTAAAAGAGGTCCAAGACTTAGGATTAACCATTCTAGTCTAACATCCTCCTTAGTGATGCCCTTCATTAGGTGGAATGCAGGGGGTGCATATGGTTGAGCCACAACCTTGCCTTTGTCTACTCTTGAGATCTTCTTGGAGCCATTACAGAAAATGAAGAGATTTGAAGATTTTAAGAGCTTAAGAAGGATGAGAGTTTTGAAGTAGGATGAAGTGATGAGAATCACTATTTAATGTGTTTATATAACCATTGAAGGGGTGTATAAATGGCTAGAATTGGATAATGAAGAGTTGGAAATGGTTGGCAATCAAATCACTTAACAATTACTTAAATTTGCATCCGCAAATTTAGGGATAGCTACCGCAATTTTCAAAAAATATGAGTAACAGATAAATTTTTCTCTGGAATACGTGTACAACGGTCAAAAATTTGAATTCTTGATTAAAATTTACGGTGGAGCTTGATTCTCGCAACCGCGAATTGATGTTTGATAGTCGGGTGACTAGGACTTCTAATTCGCAATCGTGAAGAGAAGATAACGACCACAAATTATATGTCAGCAAGGATATGAATGAAAAAATAAGTTTTAAAAGAAGAAAAATTGTGATCCACTTAGAATATGTTACACAGAAAACACAAGACATACAATTAACAAACAACACACATAGCAATCATACATAAGATCAAAATTTTCACTTTAGAGAACTTCCATCAAACATTCCTAATTCTCTCTTAATGAAGTTCAATCTTTCTTCATTGAGAGGTTTAGTGAAAATATCTGCAAGTTGATGATTTGTGTCAATAAACTCCAACACAACATCACCCTTTTGCATATGATCTCTAAGGAAATGATGTCTAATATCTATGTGTTTGCTCCTAAAGTGTTGGATGGGATTCTTAGAAAGATTGATAGCACTAGTGTTATCATATTTAATAGGAATGTGATCAATCACTTTGCCAAAATCCTTCAATTGTTGTTTCATCTAAAGGACTTGGGTGCAACAACAACCCGCAACAACAT
>CATIWR010045051.1:0-78945 GCA_949677035.1 Omphalea diandra
CCACATGTCTTGTCTTTAGAGTAATTTAACTTAGGAAGTCCTTCCACTAACTCTCCTTTGGATAGACTTTGAAGAAGATCCATGCTTGCATGACCAAGCCTTCTAAGCCACAACCAAGCTTCATTGCTCAAAGACATAAGACACTTAAAAGATTGGTTAGCCAAATTGTCTAAGTCAATTGAATAGTTATTGCCTTTCCTTTCACCCTTGAAAATGACCTCATCATCCAATAGAGTGGTGACTCGGCATTCCCTAGGATCAAAGGTGACTTTGTTACTTTTGTCACACAATTGACTTACACTTAACAAGTTGTGTTGTAAGCCTCTAACAAGTAAAACATTATCAATTAATGAACAACCATCCTTACCTATGGTACCAATGCCAATTACCTTACCCTTGGCATTGTTACTAAATGTGACATCTCCACCTTATTTCTCTTTGAGTGATGTGAATAGTCTTTTATTTTCGATCATATGCTTTGAGCAACTACTATCCACATGCCAATTACTTACTTTGGTGGTAGTCACATTTCCCTACAAAATAAGAGTCAATCACTTTTTCTTTAGTACCCAAGCATACTTGGGTCCTAAGGGGTTAGTGATTGAAGGATCCTCTAACTTAAGGTGAGCCTTCCTAATAAAGCAATGTATATTGACATGCCCATATTTCATGCAATAGTGGCATTGGAGATTAGACTTTTTAATCTTTCTCCTATGCATGAATTTAGTATGAATAGGAAACTTTCTCATACCATGATCATGTGAGTGCATGCATGGACACATATGATGAGTAGGGGTAGAGGGTTTTCTATGAGGATGATTATGCCTCTTGTTATACATATAAGCATGATTGGCTTTTTGAGTCTTAGCTCTAGAGCTTTGGGAAGCCTTTCCTTTGCTCTTAGGCTTATGAGGCTTAGTGCTAAGAGCACTTTTTTTCCCAATTGCCTCAATGCTTGAGGTTTGAGGTTGTGAAGCTCTAACAAATGTAGTTATGGAAGATGATGAAGCTCTATTAAAACCTAGACCATCCCTAATTCAAAGTGGTCTTTGTGACACAATAAGAGTGTCTAAAGCCTCTTTTCCTTTATGGAATTTAGAGATTGAGCTTCTAAGCTCAATGACTTCTCCTATGAGAGAGTCATTCTCCTTTCTAAGTGAAGAAGATGATGTAGATAAATTTTCAATAGATTTCTTAAGTTCTTTATTATAAGCCCTCAATTCATTTACAAGCTCATTTATAGACTTATACTCATCTTCTAGTTTGGAGCATTTCTTCCTATAGGTTTTAACCTGTGACTTATACTTGTCACACTTCATTGTTAGAGCTTCTAATAGCTCTTCATCTATATCATCTACCTTATAATTAGAATTGGAGTGGGAGGATGTACTTACCTCTTGTGAAGAGTCCCCTAGTGACATGAAGCATATGTGGCCACCTCTCTTTCTTCCTCTTCTTCACTTGAGTCATCATCCTAAGTGACAGAGAAGCTTTTCTTCTTTTCTTTGTCCCATCTTTTCTTTTTCTTCAACTTGGGACATTCATGCTTCATGTGCCCTTGTTTGCCACATTCATAGCATGTGACATCAATTGTTCTCTCTTTTAGACTTTGGGCTGATTTCTTGAAAACTCTTTTTCTCTTTTATCTTCTTTATCAACTCCTTGGTTCTCCTTGAAAGCATGGCTAGCTGTTCTCCTTCTTTGTTCACTTGAGGATGCGTTTACTTCTTTCTCCCTTATTGAAGCTTTGAGACCTATGGTTCTTTTTTCTGGTTTTTCACCTTAGCCCCTTAGCTTCTTCAATTGCTCATCCTTTTGAATGGCCAACTCATGAGTCAAGAGCTTGCCATTGAGCACATCGGTTGGGACCTTTCCAATCTTTGGATTGGACTCCTGAATGCTGCACACCCTAGGCCCAAATTTGTCAAGTGGAAGAGTTTTAAGGATTTTAGTGTTTACCTCATAATTTGTGAGTGCTCTTCCAAACTTCTTCATATTGGTGACAATGGACAAGAGTCGGTTGGTCATTTCCATGATGTTCTCATTGTCCTTCATCATGAAAAGTTCCCATTCGGTGACATACATCTCCAAACGGCTTTACTTCACTAGGGTTGTGCCTTCATGATAATTCTCTAGAGTCTTCCATATGGCATGTACGGTTTGACAATGTTGCACTCTCCCAATCTCTTCTTTTAAAAGTGAGCTTAGGAGAATGGTCATTGCCCTCTTGTTCTTGCCATTTGACTTTCGGTGAGCTCCAACCCATTCATCCCTTAGGATTAATTCTTCATTGTCATCCACAACTCTTGTAGGAGGCTTTAATTTCTTAATTACCACATCCCAAAGGTCCACCACATATATGTCAAGATAGATCTCCATCCTATACTTCCAATGAGTATAGTCGGTTCCATCAAAATAGGGCCATAGTTGTGAGTGGTTTACTTCTTGTGCCATGATCTTGTTTCACCCAATGAAGGTCTGATTTGTGAAAACTTTGCTCTGATACCACCTGTTGTCCCTAGGCACCAAGAAGGGGGTTGAATTAGTGTATAAAAATTTCAACAACAAAGAAAAGGGGAAGAAGAAAGAGTAGAATGGAGACAACCGATTTATAGTGGTCATTTTTCTTCCTCAAGATTCGCAGTCGCTACAAACAAGATGCCTCCGCGAAATTTGATTTTCAATAGTCTTTTGGGACACTTATCAAGTTGTGATTGTGGACTTGCTTCCCTCTTAAGTCACTTTGAAATTCGTAGTCGCGACTAAGGCTTGACATTCACCACGAATTCGTTTGTCACATTTTGGGCTTCTTCGTTTCCATAGGTCGCGGCCGAGAATGGCTCTGCGATTTCGCCTACTTGAATTTTAGCATGTCTTAACATGAGTCGCGGTCACGAATTACATCTCACTTTGGAGTTTATCAACTCCTTTCATTTCTTCTTGAGAGATTTATTTATTTTTGCAAAATCAACACTTATTTGAAATATTAGTGATGATCAATCTTCTTTGTCAAGATCAAAAGAGGTTCTAGACTTAAGATTAACCATCCTAGTCCAACAATAATTTTCATACAAAAATAATTTGACATGGTTAATAATATAAGAAATTCTTCATATTCATAACAATCAATGTTTAATTTTTTATATAATAAGAAAAACTAAATAAATTTTAAAGATAAAAGTAAAGCCAATATGAGAACAAATGAAACTATGAATTCTCTTTTCTTTTATCGAAAAACTATATTATTATCAAAATTTATTATATTAATTTAATTATACTAATACTTGTTGATTATCTTGTTTAATTAATAATAAAAAAATTTTAAAAAATAATATAAAATAATAATAATTTGTAATTATTATTTTCATATTAAAATCATATATATAATTTCTTAATTGATATGCAAGATACGATATTGTCCCTTCTATTAATGATTAATTATATCCATAATTATTCAATGTGTTGTATTTACATTAACATTGTTTTATTTTATTTCAAACAAATTTCTCAAAGTGTGTCTAACAACACATGTTTTGAGATTTTATGTTGGCTTATTTTGCATAAAAATAATATGGAAAAAAAGACAAAATGATATGGGAGGCTATCAAGCACAGAGAAAAGAAAAAAGGAAAATATCATTTACTTGATTAGAACAATTCAATTGAATAATTCATTAAAAGATTGTCAATACCATTTGTTTTATATTAGAGTTCAATTTTCTTTGATATGGTCATATCTCTTACTTTTGGTTAGTTATGGTTTATATATTAATTAGGCTGTAACTTCTTTCAGCTATCGAATTCTAACTTTTAGTATGCATGTTTTAATATTTTACTTTGTTCTCTAGACTTTTGAAGACAAATTCTAATGTATTTAAGGGATTTTTCAATAATTGAATAACTTTACCAAATTTTATATTATAAATATATTTTAGCATAAAGTTTTGACTATTTAAATTTTATTTTAATTAATAAATATTTAATTATTTGAAAATAAAAAATAGCAATCAATTCCAATTCAAAATTAGTTAAAAATAATTTTATTTAATAAAATAAATTATATCACTACTTTAACAATAAGAATATTTTATGTTTTATATTCTATTTAATAAAATAATTTTTACTCTATATTTTTATCTCTATTTTCTTGTAAATAAAGACAAAAAGGAAATAAATAATAATAATAATAATAATAATAATAATAATAATAATAATAATAATAATCATGTACATAAATGAAATACAAATAAATATTTGTCATATATATATATATATATATATATATATATATATATATATTTGAGAATAAAGGAGCAAATATATTAAACTGGGGAAAACAAAAGTCTTACATTTTAAATTTACCAAAACATGAATATTAGTGGGAACATCCTCAATCCATATAAAGGTAGACCTAATCAAACCAACATAATGGGCAAATTGGTGTGCCACCTTGTTGGCAGCTCTTCGAATAAAACTGAAGCTAAACACCTCCACTATCAATGAAAGCTCAGCAATATCCTCTATCAACAATGTACCAAATACATTTGGAATCCCTCTTTTGTTAATCCCATCCATGAGTTCCTTACAATCACCCTCTCCAATTATACTCATCTCTTTAGCCACCTCGAGAGCCCAATGAAGTGCACAACCCTCAGCTGCTAAAACGCCAATGAAAGCTGTATTTTCTTCGTACCTGCCATGATCACATCTCGTTTATCATCTCGAATGACAAGCTCAAGTAGTGATAGTTTCATTTTTAGAAAGTTATAAGTGTTGAACCTTTTAATTCCAAGTCTTATTTTGATGATCACAAATATACCTAAGAGCTAACCTTTATCCAAGTTATTTATGTTAATTCTTATAGGTACATTAATATGTTGAACTATGATGATTGGAGAAAGAGTTATGATTGGAAACTCTAAGTATTAAGAGAGTAAAGATCAAGTAAATTAAGCTTGACAATCTAACAAATGTTGCCATTATCCAACAGGAGTTGTGACTTTCGCAATGCGCATTGAAGGAACTCAAGAAGCGTTGGAGTATCACTTTAGTATGAGCAAAATCTTCTAGATCTCACAACAGATATTATCCTTTATTACAACAGGCATTGGATAACTTAAACACATAAGTTATGCACATTGAACTTGGCAACCAGTATTGCAATTTTACAATAGGCGTTGTTCTTGATAACATAATAAGCATTGCATTTTCACAATAGGTGTTGGACCAAATGACTTGAAATTGAGCAAAACTCTCAAGATCTCAAAATGGTGATGGATCTCACAAATAAGTGTTGGAAAAGCTCCTTAGATTGAGCTAAAGTTTTTGGACCTCTAACGAGGCACACTCAATAACACAACAGGCATTGACGAGGTCCAATGGGCATTGAAAGTTCACCAACAACTGTTGAAAATCTTGAAAAACAGATTAAGTTCACACCTTTCTAGAAATCTATAATAGGCATTATTTATTCTTCAATAGGGATTAATATTGAATCCCAATAGGTGTTAAGAGTATCCAATAGCCATTAAAGTTAGTTGAATAAACAAATGAGAAAGTCAAAAGAGGAACATCGAAACAAACTTCTCTATAATAGCTAGTACTAACGACCACTAAAGTTGTATTTTGCTTGACAACCACTCGTTTTTTCATGAAACCAATGATGGTTGATGAATCAACAATATATATGAAGAAATCTCAATGTGCGTTGATTGTCCACAAATGCAATATGAAATGACAACTTTCTTTCTAATGGCTAGCTCTTTGTTTCAACCTATAAAATGACCCACTCTTAACAAAAACAAATAGAGAACTATTTCATTAAGCAAGTATTCTATTATGAAAGGCTTTTTTCAAATAAAAAAGGGTGAATCAAAAGTGATCTAGCAATCAGGAGAAGTTCATTATGTAAAGCTTGCAAGTGTTATTTTCAAAACAAAGTTTAAAGAATAACCTTTCTAGAGATTCTCTTAATACTGTCAACAAGATTAAGCATACTTTGTGAATGTACTTTAAAGTGGTTTATTACTTGAGTGAGAGAGTTATCCTCATTTTTAAAGTTGTATTTTGTTTGAGGAGACCCTTGGTTAGAAGATCTTAAAAACTATAATTTGTAAAAGGTTTAAAGTAGTACTTGAAAACTACTTTGGGATAATGTTTTAGTAGCACCCGTCAGTCTACTTATAATAGCTTGGTAGTGCCCGAAAACTACTACTATAAAGGTCATTGATAGCACATTAAACTGTCTAGATAGTGAAGGCTATAGTAAGAATACTAGAGAAGAGGACGTAGACAAGTTGTGTCAAATCGCTATAAATCTTGTGTCTTGTTTTTTCTTACATTTTCATACTTAGTTTTTATTTTTAATTACTTACCATACCCTATTCAATCCCCTCCCCTCTAGGGTACCAAGGGACATCAATAATTTTTTTTCTTTCATTTAATCATATTAATTTTATTTGAATTGTTAACACATAATGATAGTTTTATAATTTTTCTGTAACTTGACATAATGTCTTAGCAACTTAAAAATAAATTTGTTCACTTCAAGAAACAAATAAAAAACTTTAAACTTTTTTCATAAACAAATTTATTTTATATTGAAAAAGATAATTTATCATTTTCTATAAGTTAGTTACTTAATATAAATTATTTATAACTTAATAAAAAATTTACTTCATTTCACAAAAAAAAATTTTCAAAGCTTTTTTCCATAAAATAGTTATTTAATATAGAATATTTATAATTTAATGGAAAAAATCATTTCATTTCATAAGAAAATAATAAGTTCATTATTTTTCTATAAAGCGTACTTATCACAACATTTGAGTAATTTAATAGAAAAATTCTTTCACTTTACAAAATAAAATGAAATTTTAATAGCTTTTTTTATAAAGTAGTTACTTAATGTAACTATAGTCATTAAATAAAAATTTATCTTAAATTACAATAAAAGATATTTTTATCATTACTTATAAATTATTTACTTTACATCAATTATTTATAACTTAACGAAAAATTTAGTTGACTTCACAGAAAAAAAAAACTTTAATACGTTTATGATCAATATTTACTTAATATAAAATTTATATTATAACATAATGAAAAAATCATCATATTTTACAAGAAAATGATTTTTTTTTTTTTGCAACATAATAGTTGGGTAATTTAATAGAAAAATTATTTACTTTACGAAATAAGTGAATTTTATAATTTTGTCTATAAAATACTTACTTAATAATATAATTTCAGTTTACTTAATGAAAAATTATTTTATATTACAAAAAAATCATTTTTCATAAAATAGTTTCTTAACATAAATTATTTATAATTTAATGAAAAAATTAACTTTACTTCACAAAAAAAATTTAAAGATTTTTCCATAATTTAGTTAGTTAATATAAAACATTTATACCTTAATGTAAAAAAACATTTTACTTCATAAGAAAATAGTAAGTTCCTTTTAAATGTATACTTAACATAATATTTAACTATCTTAGCAAAAAAAATCACTTTACAAAATAAATGAAATTTTATTTTGATAAAATAATTATTTAATATAGTTCTAGTTTGCTTAGCGAAACAATTATTTTATATTACAAAAAAGATACATTTATCATTTTTCCTAAATTAATTACTTAATGTACATTATTTATAATACAATGAAAAAATTACATCACTTTACAAAAAGAATTAAAAGTTTTCCATATAATAGTTAATATAAAGTGTGTATAACTTAACAAAAAAAAATCATTTTAATTTACAAAAATGATAATTTTATTATTTTTTATGCAAAGTATACTTAACATAATTGCCAATAACTTAACAAAAAAAATCACTTTATAAAAAAATTAAAAAAATTTTCGTATAATAATTGATATAAAGTGTATATAACCTAACAAAAAAATCATTTCACTTTGCAATAAAATGATAATTTTATTATTTTTTCTGCAAAGTAAACATAATTGCCAATAACTTAATAAAAAAAATTCACTTTACAGAAAAAGAAAAACTTCTTATTATTTTTTATAAAATAGGAACTTAACATAAATTGCATATAACTTAGTAGAAAAAAATCATTTTACTTTACAAAAAAAAATGATAATTTTCTCATTTTTCATAAAGTGTTTACTAAAATACATTATTTGACACATAATATAAAAAAAATACTTTATTTCATAAAAATTTAAAATTTTTATTTTTTTCTCTAATAGTTACTTAATATAAAATGTATTTAAGTTAATGAAACATATTTCACTTTATAAAAAAATAATTTATTGTTTTTCTATAAATTAGTTAGTTAAAGTAAATTGTGAGTAAATTAAAAGACATAAATTTTCACTTTACAGCAAAAATAAAAATTTTATAATTATTTTCAATAAATTAGTTACCTAATATACAATATAAGTAT
The DNA here is from genome assembly GCA_949677035.1 of Omphalea diandra. Classification (NCBI taxonomy): domain Eukaryota; kingdom Viridiplantae; phylum Streptophyta; class Magnoliopsida; order Malpighiales; family Euphorbiaceae; genus Omphalea; species Omphalea diandra. Next base: position 8,410 of record CATIWR010045051.1, read on the forward strand.
TTTTATGACTCATATAAGTCATAACAATTCTGAAATTATAAACTTAGTTATCAAGTTGGGATAATGATTATATTACAATTAATTCAATAATCATATTGTTCTATCAAGGGAAAAATGTTTGAAGAATATGTTATCCGAAGGCATTGACATTACTTCTCTACTTTGAATGATGTGCTTTGAATGATAACAAAACTATAACAAAATCAAGAGAAGTTCTAGTGTTTGTATTTTAATGTTTTTGTATCTTATAGGGGGAGAATGTTGTGATAATGCTTAGAGGATATGTGACCTCAATTGTTTTTGTATAAGTGGTGCAATTTGGGACAACCAACGGGCGTTGAACAACTTCCAACGAGCTTAGAGAATGTCTCAAAAGGTGTTGGACAAATGTTTAGATGAGTTATGCTATTTAGACCTCGCAACAAGCATTGGAGAAGTGCTACAGGATGAGCTTTGAACACTGGATCTTACCACGAGCATTGTGGTTTCACAGCGAGCATTGATCTGGCTAAGTAACATGCATTGAAAAGTGCCCAAGATTGAGCTAAAATTTCTAGAACTTGAAATGGATGTTGGCCCTTCATAACAGACATTGAAGGAGTTTCCAACGGGTATTACGAGTTCCTCAACAGGTGTGGAAAATAACTGTGCACAGTTTGAAAAATAGAGCACCAAGTTCATGCTTTTTGGAAAATCCATAACTGTCATTAATCATGAACCAACAGGCATTAAAGTTGAGATCAACGGGCATGGAAGATTAACAACGGGTGTTAAAGCTATCCGTTACAAGTTCAATTAGCATTGATGAGAAACAATGGGTATTGTCTCCTCTAATTACTAACTTTAAGTACTCTAATGGCTAGTTTATAGTTTTGGTATATAAAGAACATTTATGAAGACCAAAAAGGTTAGAGACGTTGGTGAACAAGTGTGAACATCTTTGTAACTCTTTATGCAAACCTTTTTGTAGTATTGCTTGTATTTTAGGTAGAGTGAGAATATTTTGTTACTCTTTTAAAAGCAGATTTTCTTTAGCACTAAAAGTGTATTTAGTGCTAATTGAGAGGTATTGACATTACTTTGAACTATCTTTGCTAGTGTTTGTAAAGGTTGGTATTGTGTCTAGAAAAATACCAAGGGAAAGGTTGTCCTTGAGCCTGTAAAAGGTAAGGTTCTTCCTTGGCCTAAAAAAGAAAACTTTTGTTCTTAAGCTTGGAAAAGAATAAAAAGACCTAAGTGAAAGCTTGAAAAGTGGAGTAGGCATATTGTCGAACACTATAAAATCTTTATGTTAATTTATGTGTGTGGTTTTTGTTATTTCTATTATTGTTTGTGTTTTTATTCACAACTCAATTCACCCCCTTCTTGGATTGCCTCATCTGACACTTATTCTAATAATTGGTATAAGAGTCTAACCTCTTTTAAAGCTTAAATGAAAAAGGGATACTATCATGACAACCCAATAAAAGCATGGATCAAAAGGACAATAAGTTGTTAGACCTTCCTTCTTCAATGGAATGGACTACTAGTATTGGAAAAGCATAATGTACAACTTTCTTAGGTCTAAATCCATTGAGTTGTGGATAATTATAGAGAAAGGTCCATACATTCCAATAAAGACACTTGCTCATGGAACTCAAATAGAGAAAGACATTGATGAGATGTCTAATAGAGAAAAAAAAGCAAGTTGCAAACAATGACAATGTCATTCATATGCTTTTTTGGGCCTTAGGCAGAAGTGAGTACAATAATGTGAGCATAAAGTCTACTACTAAGGAAATCTGAGAGGCTTTAGAGATCACACATAAGGGAACAAATCAGGTCAAAGAAAAAAAGATGGAGACCCTCATTTGCCAATATGAAACTTCCTTATAAAGCCTAATTAAACAATCTTAAGAATGTATGATTGGTTCATTGAGATTATTAAAGAAATGAAGGCTCTAAGAAAAACATTCACCATTGAGGAACTTGTGAAAAAAGTTTTGAGGTGTCTGCCTAAGGAGTGGCTTGGCAAGGTCACCTCTCTCAAGGATTCAAAAGACTTGAAGTCTATGCCACTTGATGAGCTGCTGAAAAATCTCATTGACTATGAGATGAACCTGAATAGAGAAGTTCCATCCACATTTGAAGATGCAAATAAGAAGAAGATTAGAATAGCTCTTAAAGCTACCTCTAAATGTCTTAGCTCTTATGATGATGATGATGAGCAAATAGCTCTTCTAACAAATAAATTTAGAAGGATACTGAAGAAGAAGGGCAAATACAAGCTTGAGTAGATTAAATGCTATAGATATGGAAAGCTTGGCCACATGAAAGCAGACTGCCTAAAAGCTAGAGTTAAGAAGAAGGACAAGAAGAAGAAAGCCTATAAAGCCACTTGGGATGACTTTAGTACATCTGAACCAAGTGAGGATGAACAAGAACCAATGATAGGAAGAAAAGAAAGAACTAATCTTTATTTCATAGCCTTAGAGGAGAGCTCCTCAAAATAGGTATGTCTTAAGTCTCTTGATAGTGATTTAAATGAGGATGATCAAGAGTTAGAAGACATGTTTACTATTAAAGATCTTATTGAGGCCCTTCAATCCACCAATGATGATCTTGATAAAAGTTTTGAAATAAATAAAATTTTAAAAACAGAGTTGATAAAATTTAAGAAAAGTTTTGAGTTATTACAAAAGGAAAATAAGGCTTTGAATTAACAAAATAAATTTTATGAAATTTTATCTTCTCAATATAAGAGTCTCAAGAAAAAGATCTCAATTTTGAAGGATTCACTTACCTTTTTTACAAAATGAAAAGAAAATTTTTATCTTATTTTGGGCTCTCAAAAGACTTTAAAGGATAGACATGGCTTAGGTTTTGATCACTCTAAACTTACCACTTTTAAAGCAAAGTTTGTGAGAGCTTATGTCAAAACTAGAACTCCCTCAGCTTTATCAAAAACAAAAGTGCATGATCAAAACTGCTCACACACTTACTCTTACAAGCCAAATGCAAACCATGACTTTATTTACAAAACTAGGCATGTCAAGAATGAAAAGGTTCCTTTATTTGTTAGGTATCAATCCTTTAGAAAACCATCTCACACCTTTTCTACACAAGAACATAAGAAAGCATTCATTTTGGCAATGCTTTTATTATGGAAATTTTGGCCATAAAAGCATACTTTTATTATGCTAGGTTGAAAGATAAGCATGTTTATAATGCTAACCCCAAGGACCCAAGGGAAAATGGGTACCAAATAAAGTGTAATGTTGTAGGTTTTGAAGCTTTTCACCCTTTGCTCAAAATGGAGAAATAAATGGTGAATGGAGTTCCAGAATTTAAAGAAGACAATTGTATTTTTGGGAAATCATAATTTGTATTGTATCTCTATCCTTCTTATTATTTGTTATGTTTGTGCTAAGGGGGAGTTTTAATTATGAACCCTAGTAGTTATTCTTCCTCTCTTGCTTTTCCCAACACGTGAATAAAACATGTGACCCTAAGTATGTTAATCGAATTATTGTTTGAACACCTTGAGAGATTTTTTAGAAGAAAGCAAATAGATAGGGGGAGTTTTCTTTCACTAAGTGTTTTGTATTTTAGATGTTTTCCTTGAGAATGTTGATCAAAATTCTTTTAGGGGATTATCTTTCTTTTGATTTTGACAAAATAGGGAGAATGCAGTGATGCATTCAGCCAAGTCAAGTCCAATAAGGATCCATTATAACTTCAAAACCCAGTTACAAGAGGAAGACTAAAAAAGTTTAAAGATGCACTTGAAGCTTTTATACAAGGAAAGATATGGAAAGAATTGGCCCAAACAAACCAAGGATTGCATGAAGCCCAAATGCATGAAGATTGGAACTTCGACTCTTCAAGTGGAGTGCTTAATTTAATCCAATAGAGCCCAATTGATGGAGAGGACCAAAACCCAACACCATACTGCCATAGCATGGAATTGAGCCCAAAATGTGAAAACAAGCCCAAATGTTTAAGATCTATGTCAGATTTGCTTAGTTGACATTAGTTAGCATTGTCTTCCTATTGCTATAAAGAATTCTCCTCATTGGTTAAATATCATGTTGCCTTTCATTAGAATTTTGTAGTTAGTTATTTATTTGTGTAAGGAACCTTGAAATAAGGTGTTTTAATACTAAAAATTAGATGGGTTAGATCATGGCAACCAATAGGATTACTTAGGCCATATCATGACAACTAATAGGATTATTTGCTTTTAGTCTTTATGTGAGATTAAGATTAATTCTCCTAATAGGTTTAGGAGTTGTAAATTTGGCTAAAACATGTAAGATTAAATTAGATAGGGTTTTCTTAACATATGTAAAAGGTATTTAAGCCCCTATTTGGTTATTAATAAAAGAACATATGATGTTTGCTTAAAAACTTTATAAGATTGATTCTTTTCTTGAGTTCTTAAGTAGACTTGGTGAGATTGTTGAGTGAGCTTGATAATTTCATAAAATTAGTTTAATCTAGGTCTTGAATTGCTTGGCTAATTTAGGATTGAGATTAACATAACTTCAATCATATATTATAGGTTGCTAGAAACAAATTTTCTAAAGATCTAGTTTAGATTTAAGGATTTATCATCTTCTTGATCTTTGAATTATACTTGGGACTTGTGTTCATCAAACGAGAAAAAAGCTAATTCCACCTCATTTGTATCAGATTGGTATCAGAGCCAAGGTTATTCAAGATCAAAAGGTATTGTTCTTCATAGTTTGCTTATGTTCTTATGATTAGAACATTCAAATCACATTTAGCCTCTTCTTCTTTTTGTTTCGGTTCCATTAATTTTCTTATGTTCCATTCTATTTTTCTTTGTTTTCTTCTATCAAATTCATTTGTCTCATCATATTTAATCATTCTTTTATGTTAGAATTCCATTATGGTTAGTTTGCATCAAGAAAATCACAAAAAAACTTTTAAATTGCAAATTAGCATTATATCATTGTCAATTCAGTTTCATCTTGTTCCATTATGTTACATTCTATTTTCACTTATTTCCATCATTAAATTAGTTTTTTATTATAGAAAAAATGTGCTTGCACCATTAGAATCTAATTGGAACATATTGTTTTTCAAAATTTCCTTAAAATAAGGAAAATTGTGAATTGAGCAATTCTAGCACCAAATCTATTCTATTTGTTCAATTTAGTTCCAATCTATTTTTTTTCACTTTCAATCTTTATATTAGCCTGATTTATCATCCCATATCAAATTTCATCAAAAAATTCCATAAGAATCTCATACTTTGACAAAATTTCCTTAAATCAAGGAACTTTGCAAAATAAGCTTGTTTTCTTGTTCTAGTTGGATTTCTTTATTTCTTTCAATTCAAATTTGTTTTTGTTTGTGGATTAACCTTTCTTGTGTCCCTAATTTGAAATGTTTAATTCAATAAATTCCTTAAAATTTAGACGTTTGCCAAAATTTCCTTAAATTAAGGAAACTTGATTTTTAGCTTGTTTCTTATAATTTCTTCATTGTTTATTATTTCAATTTGTTTCTTTTTGTGTATAATCACTTTGTTGGTGTTTCTTAAGTGTCTAGCGCTGAACATCATTCAAATTCAAGGGGAAGGTGAAATTATGAATTTGCCCTTAATCTTACTCCATTTAGCATCTACTTTGATTTTGCATGATTTTTGAGTTATTCTTTGTAATTCTTTCAATTTCAATTTTGTTTTAAGCTTTCAAGATTAAAAAAATAAAAGAAAAATAAAAAAGAACAGAAAGAAAAGATTAAAAAACATCAAAAAAAAAAAGAAAAAAAGAAAAGAAAAGTAAAAACAAGAAATAATGGAAGTTAGAAATTACATAAGAACTTGTTTGCACTAAAAAAAGTTGATTTCAATTCTCTAATTGGCATTCAGCCTAGGCTTGATTTTTCATCAATTTTGAGTTCAAAACACCACTTTGCAACGTTACCTACCTTTAAATTCTTAAATTTTGATTAGGTATTTAGTTTTTTGTTTTCTTGTAACCAGATTGTATTGTTTTCAATTCTTTGTTATCTAAGTGTTTAGGTCTGGCAAATGCTTGTTTTGTATTTAGTTTGAGCCTATCTTAACATAAAGTAACTTAGTCTTTAAAGAACTTAAACAAAAGAATATTGAGTGGTAAAAGGCAAGAGTGTGTAAGCTCATAAGAGGGTAAAAGCCGATTATGATTTAAACACGAGTGTGAGTGTCACCAATTGAGTGTAAAACACATAAGGGAGTGCTTGTGAGGATTTTCTTTTATTATTTTTCTAACCATGGTAGAACCTAAAGATGATCCAAAATAAAAGTTATTTGTGAAAGCTATGCAAGATACTATGGCCATTATACAACAAGAGTTTAAAGAGGTGAAAGAATAGCTTGGGAGCATTCAAAATGCCTCCAATTTCAATAGTACATGCATCCATTCAAGACATCCAAGGCATGGCAGATTCATTAATGATGAGAAGGAAGACGATTCATATGAAGAAAGTTCCTAAAGATCAAGTAAGTAAGATGGCAATCTAAGTGGCATTAAGCTAAAAATTCCTACTTTCAATGGCAATGGTGATTTCAAGTCATATTTATCATAGGAAAATAAAGTAGACTTTGTATTTGATTGTCAAAATTATAGGAGAAAAAGAAAGTTAAGCTTGCAGTTGTAGAGTTTATAAATTGTGCTCTTATATGGTAGGATCAAATCATGTACACTAGGAAAAGATGTGGGGATAGTCCAATTAGTACTTGGGAAGAGATGAAAAGAGTCATGAGAAAACATTTTGTACCTAGTCATTATTATAGGGATTTGCATAACAGATTGCAAAGACTAGTGCAAGGGGGGAAATTATGGAAGAATATTACCAAGAGTTAAAGGTAACTTTGATAAGGGTTGAAATTGAGCAGACCATGGAGTAAACAACAACTAGATTTCTTACTGGACTTAACAAAGAAATTGTTGATCAAGTGGAGATGTACCCTTATAATGATTTAGAGGATTTGTACCATAATGCTATCAAGGTAGAAAAACAACTAAAAGGTAAGCCATCTAGGCCCAATTTCAATTCAATTTCTTAGACTAATAAGTTTAAAAGTGGTGATAAGCCCAATATGAGGTCCAAGGTCGAACCACCTAAAAAGGAAGGAGAGAAGCCCAATTTTCCTACTAGGGTCGTCTAACATTCATATCCTCATTCATTAGCATTCTCACATGAACATATTTATTGCATAAATGATTTGCAATCCCAAATGAACATATACATTGGATAAATGATTATTTAGATATGTGAATTAGATAAGCACGACGATGACACTTGCACCATTGCATTTGGGATACTTGAACATATATGTAATATTTGTATAGTTGCATGGCAAATTATCTTATATTGTGTGCATGTTATAGCATAATAAAATAATGGTGTTTTAGAGGTTATTTAAAAGTATAAGGAACATATGAGGATTAGGAGATGGATGGAGGTGATAAAAAAGTGAAGAAGAAGGACAAAAACAAGAAAAATGCACTTCTAACTAATGGAAATAAGACACTATGATTTTGTCTGATTAGAATAGGTTTACAAATTGAATTTATGTTCCTTTAGGAATAAAATATAAAGGATAAACGTGAGGGGTAACAGAAGAAAGAGAGAGCTAAAGAAGAAAGAAAGAAAGGAAGAAAAAGAAGAAGAAGAAGAAGAAGAATGAGCCGCCTAGGAAAGAATCTTAAGCTTTTCTAGTTATGGGAAAATAGGCACGTTAATTTATCTTCTTCCCATGTGAAATTCCTCTCATAACATGTTAAACATGCATGATTATGAATAATTATGGAGTAATTTAAGGTAAAGCTCATGTATGGAGGTTGAAGCTTAAAAGAAACAAGAGCTTATTATGTTGGTTTTATTATTAGAGTAAATTTTTTCATGATTTCATAACCTTAGAATAGGAATTAGGGAAAGTGTAAAATATTAAAGTTGTAGCTTTATGCCACATATAAATGCATGTAAAAAATTTTTGCTTAATTTGGTGTGTGTGAGGAGATGTCTCCTTCATTAGGGTTGGTTCACAACCAACTGAAATCTCCTCAGTTCAGCTATTTTCATATATTTTGATGACCTTATGTTCTGATTTAGACAAAGTGAAAAACATGAAATTTATAAAGCTATATCCCCTCTAATTACTTGTGAAGCAGTTTTACCTTATTTGCTATATGGTAAGAAATATGGCTCATTGATTGTGGCTGACCCTGAACCCAATGAAACCTCATCAGTCTTATAATTCTATTTTCCAAGAATTTAATGGCCATAAAATCAGAATTTGTTAATATGTTAACTTAAAAGTTATATATTTATATCTTATCTATATGCCTCTAAATTATTTTTGCCAATTTGATAATGGTTGATGAGATATTGCCCCTTCATTTTGATTGATTGTTGATATGTTAAAAACTTGCTCACCCTGAGATTGGTCATTTATTTTGGTGACTTTATAGATTGAACTAGATAATGAGTAAAACATGAAAAATGTTTCTTTATGTGTTTTGTAACTTTTGGTAAATTCGTTTTGAAATTGGATTTGTACAATTTGAGATATACCTTGATTGTAAGACCTACTCATACTGAGATGACATTGAAATAGGCCAAAATTTAAAAATTCACCACATTTTTTATACATCTTATATTGAACCAAAATTTTATTCTATTGTATCGTTGTGTATCTAGTTTATTTGAAAAAAAGAATCAAGTCATTTGGATATGTATATCTAGAGTTATTACTATAAGAGTGTAGCAAGGTTGCCATATAAGGAAAATATGCATAAACACTAGGTTCACTTGCATGGATCATGTCATAGTTGCATACCAAGCATTCATAATCATTTTAACATACTTATAACCATGTATGTATTAAATGTTAGGATCTCAACATTTTGAGGAAACCCTAAAGAGAAAAACAAACCTACCATAAAAGTTGGTCACATCAAAAGTTGAGTAAAAATAGTAATTAGATACTAATGTGTATGTGTGATAATTTTATGATATGATTATATTCTATTATATGTATATGTGATTGAATTGTTACATTTTATATATGAATGCAAGTTAAGTGAGAATTTTATGCTTTTAGTGATTACTTGGTGTATCATTGTGAATGAACACTTGCATATGGAACTAAAAGAATGTGGTGACCAGCTTGTCAAACACTTGCAAATCACTTAGAAAAAAGACTAATATGCCCTATTAACACATGTTATTAATCAAATAATTCACTTGTTATATGCTGGACAACAAAATCAAATGTCACTTGAATCACATGAATTTCTGAGAGCAATTACAAGGTCATGACAAAATCAATCTATTACATTTGCACTTGCATAGTTAATTGTTATACTTATAATGTATCCTAATGATATTTGATTATTGATTATGCCATAAGAATTTGGTTGTTGTTTTTTATTCATTGAGTCACAACTTACCAAATCACATTTATGTTTTTCAAATACTGAAGCATAGGGTTTGGATACTTTAGTGCATAGAGACACATGGACCACGGGCTATCGGTTGAATTCTAGCTTTCTCTCTCTTTGTGTCATGTACATATATCTAGATTGAAACTAGTTTATGGTCATTATTCTTAAACATTAGTTAACATATATGTACATTTAATACATGTTGGATTGAGTATGTATGAAGAATCAACCTTTATGCATATATATTTTTGGACATGAATGTCATGATTTGTAAATGAAAATGGTCATTACAGGTCGAACCTAATAAGCCCAATAAGAGTAGCTTAATTGTTTGTTTCAAATGCCAAGGAACAAGGCATGTTGCACGTGATTGCCTCAATAAAAGAACAATAATTTTAATAGATGGTCAGATTACTGGTGAAGATGATGAAGAAATAAATCCTAAAATGCCTCCATTGGAAGATGCTAGTGACGTTGATGAAGAAGACCCAATGAGGTAACAAGTAAAGATATTTTTATGATTAGATATACTTTAAATACCCAAATAAAGGATGCACATATGCAAAGGGAAAATATATTTCATGCAAGGTGTAGAACAGATGGCAACTTATGTCTTGTTATAATTGATGGTGGTAGTTGCACTAATGCAACTAGTACCTACCTAGTGAAAAAATGAAATTGCCAACTTTAAAGCATCCTAAACCATATTATTTGCAATGACTAAATGAATGTGGTGAAATTAAAGTTACAAAGCAAGTTAGGATAGCATTTTCAATGGGGTAAGTACAAGAATGAGGTCTTATGTGATGTTATTCCTATGCAAGCTAATCACATGCTTTTGGACTGCCCTTGACAATATGATAGGAAGGTAAAACATGATGGGTTTTATAATGTATATGAGTTTGATTTTGGGGGTAGACACATTGTATTATCTTCTTTATCCCCTTCTCAAATTTATGAAGATAAATAGTTTTTGAGAGAGAGAAAGAATGTATGCACAAACAAGAAAAAGAATTAGCATGACAAACAGAGACCTATGAGAAAACCTATGAGAGGTATGACCAAAGAGTGGAAAAAGGAGAGAAAAGAGAGGATGCCCAAAAGAAAAGAGAGGGGCATGCAAAAGGAAAGGATGTGAAAAGAGCATTTTATGCAAAAGAGAGGGATGTGAGGAAAGCATTGTTAGCCAAAACACCCATGGCTATGTTATTGTATAAAGATTTGCAACTAACATGTTTTTCTTTCAGTGATGATCTAACTAATTTTCTTCCTGGTAGTTTTGTTTCTTTATTGCATGAATGTATAGATTTGTTTCCTAAAGATGTGTTGAAAGGATTACCACCCTTAAGAGGTATTGAACACCAAACTGATTTCATCTCGGGCTCTCAAATTCTTTATAGACCAGCCTATAGAAGTAATCCCGAGGATGAATTTTAAAGGCAAGTAAAAAAGCTAATGGAGAAAGGTTTGGTAAGGGAAAGTATGAGTCCATATGTTGTTCCTATTTTGCTTGTACCTAAAAAGGATGGATCATAGCGCATGTGTGTAGATTGTAGAGCAATTAATAAAATTAACATTAAATATAGGCATCCAATTCCTAGGTTAGATGACATGCTAGATGAACTGTATGGTGCATGCATGTTTTCAACAATTGATTTAAATAGTGGATATCATCAAATTTGTATGCATAAAGGGGATAAGTGGAAAGCAACTTTTAAAATTAAATATGGTTTGTATGATTTAGGCTAACTAATGCCCTTAGCACTTTTATGACATTAATGAATCATATGTTGCGTGCATATTTAGGAAAATTTGTAGTTGTTTATTTTGATAACATTCTTGTATATTCTAAATCTTTAGAAGAGCATTTAGAGCATGTTAGGTTGGTTTTTTATGTTTTGCATAAGGAAAAGTTGTATGTTAACTTTAAAAAGTGTTCTTTTTGTACTAATAGACTTGTTTTCTTAGGATTTATAGTAAGCAAAGATGGAATAGAAGTTGATGAAGAAAAGGTAAGTGTTATTTCCTCTTGGCCGAAACTTACTACCATAAGTGAGTTAAGATCTTTTCATGGTTTGGCTAGTTTGTATAGAAAATTTGTTAAGGATTTTAGCATAATTGTGGCACCCCTAACTGAAAATTGTAAAGAAAAGTGTTAGATTTCAATGAGGGGAGGCATAACAAAAAGCTTTTGATTTGTTAAAATCTAAATTAACTAATGCATCATTATTAGCTTTGCCTAATTTTGCCAACACCTTTGAAATTGAATGTGATGCTTCAGGTTTGGGCATTGGAGCTATTTTGGTGTAAAGAGGAAGGCCAATTGCTTACTTTAGTGAAAAACTTAGTGGGCCTACTCTTAACTACCCAACCTATGACAAAAAGATGTATGTATTAGTTAAGGCCTTACAAACATGACAACATTATCTTTGGCCCAAAGAATTTATTTTCCATACAGATTATGGTTCTTTGAAATACCTTAAGGGACAATAAAAGCTAAATAAAAGACATACTAAATGGAGTGAATTTATAGAGTCTTTTCTATATGTAATAAGGTATGAATAAGGTAAGGATAATGTAATGGTCGACGCACTACCTAGATGGTATGTTTTTCTTACTCTTTTAGATTCTAAATTGCTTGCTTTTGAGTACATTAAAAACTTGTATGTTGATGATGTTGAATTCGGCCAATACTACCATAATTATGAGAAAACTGCTTTTGAAAAGTATTGTAGGCATGATGGATTTCTATTTAGAGATAATAAACTTGATGTGCCTAAATCTTCTTTGTATGAATTACTAGTTTGGGAAGCCCATAGTGGTGGATTTATGGGGCACTTTGGTGTTTAAAAGACCTTAAATGTATGCATGAAAACTTCTATTGGCCCAATATGCAAATTGATGTGCAAAAAGTTTGTGATAGATATGTTGCATTATGAATAAGCTAAATCCAAATTGAAACCACATGGATTATATATGCCTTTACATGTACCTAGTATGCCTTGGATTGATATTTCAATGGATTTTATTTTAGGTTTACGTCGATCAAAACGTGGTAATGATTCTATTTTTGTGGTTATTGATAGATTCTCTAATATGGCCCACTTTATTGCATGTCACAAAATTGATAATGCCATTAATATTGCAAATTTGTTTTTCAAAAAAATTATAAGATTGCATGATATGCCTAGAACTATTGTTAGTGATAGAGATATAAAGTTTTTGAGTTTCTTGTAGAAAACATTATGGAGTAGATTAAGAACTAAATTGTTGTTTTCTACTTCTTCTCATCTACAAATTGATGGTCAAACTGAAGTTGTTGATAGAACTCTAAGGCAACTTTAAGAGTTTTAATTAAAAATAACTTGAAATCTTGGAAGGATTGTTTGCCACATATAAAGTTTGTATATAATAGAAATGTGCATTCATCCACCCATTATTGCCCTTTTGAGATTGTTTATGGGTTTGTACCATTAAGTCTATTAGATCTTTCCCCTATACCTTCAAATATGTGTGTGGACTTAGAAGAAAAAAAGAAATCTAATTATGTTAAGTAATGCACATGTGAACATAGAAAAGAGGAATGAACAAGTAGCTAGAAACGCAAATAGGGGTAGAATTAGAGTTGTATTTGAACCAAAAGATTGGGTTTAGGTACACTTTAGGAAAGAGAGATTTCCTAATCTTAGGAAAAGTAAGCATAACCCTAGGAAAGATGGACCTTTTCAAGTTTTAGAGAGGGTTAATGATAATATTTACAAATTAAATTTGCTAAGTGATTATAATGTTAGTGTTACTTTTATTGTTGTTGATTTGTCTCCTTTTAATTTTGATAAAGGTTTAGATTTGAGAATGAATCCTTTTGAGGAATGAGGAAATGATGCATTAGGACAAGTCAAGTCCAATAAGGATCCATTATAACTTCAAGGCCCAATTACAAGAAGAAGGTTAAAAAAGTTTAACGATGCACTTATAGCTTTTATACAAGGAAAGATATGGAAAGAATTGGCCCAAACAGATCAAGGATTGCATAAAGCCTAAATGCAGGAGGATGGGAGCTTGGACTCTTCAAGTGGAGTGCTTAATTTAATCTAATGGAGCCCGATTGATGGATAGAACTAAAGCCCAACACCATTCTGCCATAGCATAAAATTGAGCCTAAAATGTGAAGACAAGCCCAAATGTTAAAGATCCATGCCAGATTTGCTTAGTTGATATTAGTTGGCATTATCTTCCATTGTCATAAGGAATTCTCCTCATTGGTTGAATATCATGTTACTTTACTTTAGGATTTTGTAGTTAGTTATTTATTAGTGTAAGGAACATTGAAATAAAGTGTTTTAATACTAGAAATTAGTTGGGTCAAATCATGGCAACCAATAGGATTACTTAGGCAAGATCATGGCAATCAATAGAATTATTTAATTTAGTCTTTATATGAGAATGAGATTAGTTCTCCTAATAGGTTTTGAAGTTGTAAATTCAGCCAAAACATGTTGTTGGCCCTAGTGCACCAAGAAATGAGGTTCAATTGATCGCAAATTTGAACTTTTGATTTTAGAGGAAGCACACAAGAATGAAAGATTTAGAGAAAGGGTAGGAGAAGACTTAACACAAGAGTTTTATAGCAGTTCGGGTATTAACCAACTTTATATCCACTCCCTAATTTACAAATTAGGTATTTCACCCAATCTCTAGTGTTTTATAAGCTCACACTTAACTTAGTGTTTAGGCTCACACCAAACCTTACAAGTGTTTTTCCAAAGCTCACACTCAACCTAGTGTTTTAAGCTCACACCAAACCTTACAAGTGTTTTCCTAAAGCTAACACTCAACCTATACAAGAGTTTTACATCTAGGCTAACTCTCAAACATAAACAAGAGTTTTCTATTCAAGGGCTCACTCTCAAACCCTACACAAGGTGTTTAAAGCTCACACTAAACTATGTATAAAGAAATAAAGAATTAACGTTGGGAAATAACTTTGTATGAGTTTTGGCACTACCAATAGTTTTTCTCTTGTATTAACATCAGTTTGGTGGAGTATTTATAGCCCACATCCACCAAATACTCTAAAACTATAAATAAATCTCCAAGATGTGCTAGGTAGATTCAACATTAAACACTTGTCAGGCTGAAGTCGCAGTCGCTACTACCTTTTTTACAGTTGCGAATTTTCAATTGTGACTGAAAACACCATTTGTGTCTAATAGCTAGTCCATGTGTTAGGTTTCCATTGGTCATCTAGGAAATACAGTAGTTGTGTTTTAACCACTCTCAAAAGTCACGATCGTGAGATCACTATGTCTTGAGCATGACTGAGATCGCAAATTCCTCTGTAATTCAACCAAGGATCCTTTAGCTAATTCGTGACTGCGAATTTGCCCACGAATTTCTCTGACCCAGCTTCATCCATTCCTATAACTATGTCGCGATCGTGATTTAGGGGATACCGACCGTAAATTTAGAGGTTCTTCTAAAACATAAAGATTGACTTCTATTGAAGATAACTCTTATAAACTGTAAAAACAACACTTAAAATTGACATTAGAACTTTCAATCTATATTGTCAGGATCAAAAGAGAACTTTGACTTAGGTTTGAATAACCTAGTCTAACAATCTCCCCCTTTTTGATTTTGACAATTTAGATTGAATATACAAAGGATAAAGAATCAATTATGTATGCTCCTAAGAGAATGATTTTGAAGTCATTTAAATCTTAAGTATGAAATTGCTCCCCCTCAATCCATACTCCCCCTTAGTTATTCTAATAAGATCATTGTCAATTTTATCTCTTCTTTTTGTATGTTCCCTTTTGGTATGTTCAATCAATTATCTCTCCCTTTTGTTAAGATCAAAAAGAAAGGAATAAAAGGGAATAAAAGAGAGAATGGGGAATATAAGAGGGAATGATCACAAACTTGTGAATTGTACAAACTCAAATTAAAATAGCAAACATCAGTAATTTTGCACAATTGATCACAATATGACACATAAGAAAATAAATGAATGAAACATAAATGTAAAATAATTCAAACATTTAAAAGATGCTTGAACATACAAACTAGGGCTAGAAATTTAAGAGTTGTCATATATGGCCCTAGTAGAGTATATGATTTTTTATGATTGATTTGAACATTTGAAAATGAAGAAAACCTCAAATACAAAATGAATTGATTCAACTCATCACACAATCAATTAAATCAAATCAAATCAAACAAGTCAACACATAGATATATCAAGCAATAAAACTCCCCCTAAATGTATGCATAAATATATTAAGTTAAAAACATAAGTGATAAGAGATAGATTACCAGTTTAGTATCAATGCCTTGATACCAAATAGCCATTCGAAACTTTTATTCCTTCTTAATTAGCAATCTCCATTCACCTTTAGATTTTCCATGATGAGAATTTGGTGAAAAAGTCTCTATCTTGCAATATCAAACACTTTGTTTTAGTACTTAAACACACTTGGGTCCTTAAAGGTTAGTCTTGAAAGGGTCCTCCAATTTGAGTTGTGCCTTCCTAATATGGCAAAATACATTGATATGCCCATATCTCATGCAATAATGACATTGGAGCTTAGACTTATGAGTCTTTCTCCTATGCACAACCATAGTATGAGCAGGGGGCCTTCCCATACTTTAGTTATGAGAGTGTATGCAAGTGCATAAGTGATTAAGAGTAGAAGAGAATTTTTTATGTTTGTATGTTTGAGCATGCTTCTTGTTATAAATGTAAGCATAATTTGCTCATTGAGCCTGGGCTCTTGAGCTTGGGGGAGCCTTCCTTTTGTCCTTAGGCTTAGGAAGCTTAGTGCTAGGAGCACCTTTCTTCCCCATGACCTCAATACTTGAAGCTTGAGGTGTTGTTGCTCTAGCGAATGTAGTGAGTGAAGATGTAGATGTAGAGGCTCCATTGAAGCCTAGACCATGTCTAACTAATGGAGGTCTTTGTGATACAATAAGTGTATCCAAAGCTTCCTTCCCCTTATGAAATTTAGAGATGGAGTTTCTAAGTTCTATAACTTCATCCTTTAAAGAATCATTTTCCTTTCTCAGAGAGTTAAAAGAGGATGAAGACTTAAAAAGACTCTCTAGAGACTTTTTGAGTTCTTTATTAGAAGTCCTCAATTTACTTATAAGATTGTTCAAGGATTTAAATTCATCCTCTAACTTGGAACATTTTTTTCTTGTAATTTTTCATTTGTGACTTATATTTATCACATTTCAAAGTGAGAGCTTCTAAAAGCCCATCATCCATATCATCAAATGCATCATAATCATCATAAGAGTGTGAAGAAGTACTTACCTCTTTGAAGAAGTCCTCTTGAGCCATGAACTAAAAGTTTGTTGCTTCATCTCCATCTTTATCTTCATCACTTGAATCATCATCCCAAGTAGCCTTAAAGGACTTCTTCTTTTCCTTGTGATGATAGGAAGATGACTTTCTTTGAATTCTTCTTTCTTTTCTCCTTTTCATCAACTTCTTGGTCCTTCTTGATATTTTAACAAGCTTTTTTTCTTCTTTATCACTTTCATTTGATTCATTTGAGCTTTGAATAATCTTCTTGAGCTTTGAAGGCTAGAGCTTTCTTCTCCTTTTTGTGTCTTTATCCTCTTAGCTTCTTCATCTCTTCATCTTTCTTGAGAGCCATCTCATGAGTGAAAAGCTTACCAATGTGGACATCGGTTGACACTTTTCCAATCTCTAGATTGGACTCTTGAATACTACATACTCTTGCACCAAAGTTATTAAATGGAAGAGATTTGAGGATTTTAATGTTTACCTCATAGTTGGTAAGAATTTTTCCAACCTTTTTCATGTTTGTGACAATAAAGAGGAGTTTATTTGTAATTTTGGTGATGCTTTCATGGTCTTTCATCATGAAGGGCTCCCATTCTGTCACATACATCTCTAACCTACTTGATTTCATAAGAGTTGTGCCCTCATGATAGTTTTCTAATGCTTTCCATATGACATGTGCAGTTTGGCAATGTTGGATTCTTCTAATTTCTTCTTTTGACATGGAGCTTAGGAGAATAGCCATTGCCCTCTTCTTCTTCCAAATTTGTCTTTCTTTGTGCTTCATTTCATTCTTCTCTTGCAATTGCCACCTCTACTCCTTCAACCATCTTTGTTGGAGGCTTTCACTCTTCAAGTATATAATCCCATAAGTTGACGAGATCACTATCAAGATAGATCTCCATTTTATGCTTCCAAATAGCATAATCATTGCCATCAAAGTGGGGATTAATATGAGAGTGGACTCTTTCTTGTGCCATTGATCTTTTCTCATACAATTAAGGCTTGAATTGAGACTTGGCTCTGATACAATTGTTGGCCTTAGTAGACCAAGAAGGATAGGTTGAATTGGTGGCAAATTTGAACTTTTGATTTTAGAGGAATCACACAAGAATGAAAGATTTAGAGAAATGGTAGAAGAAGAATGAACACAAGAGTTTTATAGTGGTTCAAGTATTAACCAACCCTACATCCACTCCCCAATTCACAAATTGAGTATTTCACTCAATCTCTAGTATTTTACAAGCTCACACTCAACTTAGTGTTTAGGCTCACAATAAACCTTACAAGTGTTTTCTCAAAGCTCACACTTAACCTAGTGTTTTAAGCTCACACCAAACCTTACAAGTGTTTTCCTAAGGCTAACACTAAACCTATATAAGAGTTTTATAACTAGGCTAACTCTCAAACCTAAACAAGAGTTTTCTATTCAAGGGCTCACTCTCAAACCCTACACAAGGTGTTTAAAGCTCACACCAAACTATGTACAAAGAAATAAAGAATTAAAGTTGGAAAATAACTTTGCAAGAGTTTTGGCATTACCAATAGTTCTTCTCTTGCATTAATATCAGTTTGGTGGAGTATTTATAGCCCACATGCACCAAAAAGATGTTACTCTAAACTATAAATAAATCTCCAAGATGTGCTGGGCAGATTCAGCATTAAATGCTTATCAGACTAAAGTCGTGATGATTACTACCTTTTAGCGATCGCGAATTTCCAATTGCGGCTGAAAACACCGTTTGTGTCTAACGGCTAGTCCATGTGTCAGCTTTCCATTAATCATCTAGGAAAATATAGTCGTTGTGTTCTAATCACTCTTAAAAGTCGTGGTGGCAAGATCACTATGTCCTGATCGCGATTGACACCGCAAATTCCTCTGTAATTCAATCGAGGATCCTTCAGCTGATTTGCGACTGCGAATTTGCCTGTGAATTCCTCTAACATAGTCTCATCCATTCCTATAACAATGTCGCGATCGCGATTTAGGTGATACAGACCGTAAATTTGGATGTTCTTCTAAAAGATGGAGATTTTGTCTTTCATTGAAGATAACTCTTATAAACTGTAAAAACAACACTTTAAATTGACATTAGAACTTTCAATCTATATTGTCAAGATCAAAAGAGAGCTTTGACTTAGGTTTGAATAACCTAGTTTAACACATGTAAGGTTGAATTAAAGAGAGTTTTTTTAGGGTTTTCTTAACATTTGTAAATGGTATTTAAGCCCCTATTTGGTTATTAATAAAAGAATATATGATTTTTGCTTAAAAACTTTATGAGATTGATTCTTTTCTTGCGTTCTTAAGTGGACTTAGTGTGATTATTGAGTAAGCTTGATAATTTCACAAAATTAGTTTAATCTAGGTCTTGAATTACATGGTTAATTTAGGATTGAGATTAACACAACTTAAATCATATATTCCAAGTTGCTAGAAATAAGTTTTCTAAAGATCTAGTTTAGATTTAAGGATTTATCATCTTCTTGATCTTTGAATTATACTTGGGACTTGTGTTCATCAAATGAGAAAGAAGCTAATTCCACCTCGTCTGTATTATAATGCCTAGTATATCTTCTAGTCATAATGATAAAAAAGGGGAGAATTTTTTATGGATGCTTTGATTAAATGCTTAAATTAATATATGTTTGATATCACTTATTTGATTGGATACACTAGTTTGAACTCCTTTGGTAGGATAAAATTTAGTATGTGTTTAACATCTAACAATTGGTATCCTATGTGGTATATGTGATATCCAACCTTATAAGCATCATTTGTATTTTTGTGTTGTAACATTTGGTATCCCCTTTGTTTTAAGTTTTTATATTTTTGGTATCAAAGCATCTTGGCTTTGTCATCATTTAAAAAGGGAGAGAATGTTATGTCAAGGAAGAAAATGTTTAAAGAACATGTGACCCCAAGGCATTGACATTACTTCTTTACTTTGAATGATGTGTTTTAAATGATAGCAAAATCAAGAAAAGTTCTAATGTTTATATTTTAGTGTTTTTGTATCCTATAGGGGGAAAATGTTGTGATAATGCTTAGCAGATATGTGACCCCAAGTGTTTTTGTATAAGTAGTGTAGTTTGGGACAACCAACGAGCGTTGAACAACTTCCAACAGGTATGAAGAATGTCTCAATAGGCATTAGACAAATGTTTAGACAGTTATGCTCTTTGGACCCCTTAACAGGTGTTGTCTTTTTGCAAAATGCGTTGGAGAAGTGCTCTAGGATAAGCTTTGCATATTGGACCTTACCAATGGCATTGTGATTTCGTAATGGGCATTGATCTGGCCAAGCAATAAGCATTGCATATTCATAACAAGCATTTGAAAAGTGCTTAAAATTGAGCTAAAGCTTTTAGAACTCAAAATGGGTGTTGGCCCTTCTCAATAGCCATTGAAGGAGTTTCCAACGGGTATTGCGAGTTCCTCAATGGGTGTGGAAAACAACAATGCAAAATTTGAAAAATAGAGCACCAAGTTCATGCTTTTTGAGAAATCTATATCAAACATTAATCATGAGCCAACGGGTGTTGAAGTTGAGATCAACGAGCGTGGAAGATTGACAATGGGCATTGGAACCATCTGTTACAAGTTTAATGGGCATTGATGAGAAACAATAGGTGTTGTTTACTTTAACGACTAGTTTGAAAAAAAAGTTGTTAGACTTAACTTCAAGTATTCCAATGGTTAGTTTTATGGTTTTGGCATATACAAATTATTTCTAAAGACTAAAGAGAGGTTAGAGACTTTGGTGAACCAGTGTGAACATCTTTGTGCAAACCTTTTGTGGTATTGCTTGTTTTTTAGGTAAAGTGAGAATATTTTATTACTCTTTTGAGATTAGATTTTATTAAGCACTAAAAGTGTATTTGATACCTAATTGAGAGACATTAACACTGCTTGGATCTACTTTTACTAGTGGTAGTAAAAGTTGGCATTGTGCGTAGAAAAATACTAAGGGAAAGGTTGTCCTTGATCTTGTAAAAGAGAAGGTTTTTCCTTAGCTTGAAAAAGGGAAGGTTTTGTTCTTGAGCCTGAAAAAAAATAGAAATGACTAAGTGAAAGCTTGGGGAGTGGAGAATGCACGTTGTTGAACCACTATAATATTTTTGTGTTGATTTGTGTGTGTGACTTCTGTTATTTCAACTATTGCTTGTGTTTTTGTTTACAACCCAATTCACCCCCTTCTTGGATTGCCTCATCTGCCACTCATTCCAACACCTATATGACTACAATAATAAATATTTTTAGATAAAAATTTAGAATGAGCCTCTTAATTAAGTGAGCTCCCATGCACTTTACTCATATTATGTTATTAGTTAAATATTTGAATTATATTTCTTCAAAAAATTAATTTACAACTTAGATTTGTAAAACACAAATTACAAAAACTGATAGTTACTTGTTAAATACTAAAGCTACATTTTATATATCATATGCTACATTATTTTATGAATATTACTTATTAGTTCGTGTCAAATACTAATTATATATTACATGTTACAATTCAAAATATAACATCTATAATTTATCTAGAGTATACATAACATGTTTTTTATATTTATTATTATATCTAATGGTTGATATTAAAATAACCATAATCCTATTACTAGTATTAATTAAATATATAATATGTAATATTAGATAATGTACGATATATTAAGATTTAATTATGAAAATTATAAAAATGATTTAATACAAAAATAATATATTAAGTTATATTTCAAATGTCAATGCTTACATCTTATATACACAAAGTTACATTTAATAATATTTCAAATTAATTAGGCGGTATTTGTTATAAAAATTTAGTGATAAATTACATCTAATAGATTTTGAGTTATGATATTAAATAACATACAATATACTAAAATTTTAATTATAAAAATTATAAGAATGATTTAATACAAAAATAATATGTTAAGTTATATTTCAAATATCAATAGCTAAATTCTATATGCACTAAATTTCTTTTAGTGATATTTCAAATTACTCAAATAGTATTCGTTATAAGAATTTAATTTTGAGTTACATTTTATAGTTTTTGGGTTATGAGATAATTAATACTAGTTACAATTCAATATGAATCAAATAGTATTTGTTACAAGCATATAATTTCAAGTTACATGTTGTAGATTTTGGGTTACGAAATAATTAATACTAGTTACAATTCAACATGAATAAAAAAGTATTGGTTACAAAAATCTAATTATGAGTTACTATTTATAGATGAATTATGACATTGTTCATAATAGTTACAATTTAGTATTAATACCGAATTACCAGCATTCGACGCCAAACTATGAATGGTGCCTTGATTTAGTTATTCAAGGTTTTGTTGTAAGTCTATTTTATTCTTGCTTCAATTCTTCAATTGTTTAGCTTTTGATCATTTGGTTCTTCGTTTTAACCAACACATGGCAACTTGTGATGGACAAATGTCCTAAAACATTGCTATAAGGTATCCGGTGAGGTATATGCTATCAGATATGAAAAAGAGAGTGTATAGACAATGGTGGTAGTTTTGAAAATTTTAATATTTAGAACGAGCTTTTTTTAAAATTTCATTAAACATATAAGTGATAACTTTTAAGGTAAGATGAAATAATTTAATGACGGAATTAGCAAATTAAGGATGTACAAGTATATGATATCTATGACAAAGAACCAAATAGTATATTATGCTAAAACGTAAGGCTCATCGGATTTACTTCACACATAATAACAAAGTCACCAAGGAGCCCTAGAACCCCAACATCCTCAATGGCATCAAAAACACACTTTCAATCATCCAACCGGGAACGGTATCATTGTCTCTCTGCGTAGTGTTTGAATTTGTTCGCGTTTATCGTCCATGCGGTTGCAATATTCAAGTTACCAGTAATAAAATGAGAGCATTGAGGTCACTGCGCGCTCTAAAGTCCTTCACATCAAAACCGCAAAATCCCTATTCAAAATTTCTCTCTCAGTTCTTCTTCTCAGCCCAACCTGAACAAAACGACAGTGAAAACGACAACAACGATTCAGTCTTTGACAGCAGCCACTATACAATCTCCAACACTGATGATACTAATACAGCCCCTCAACAGCCCACTTGGGATGAGAAATACAGACAGAGAGCTGATAGATTAGTCTTTGGGCAAGAAACTCACAAAAAATCCAACTTGAAAATACTGCCGGAACAAGAGGATGAGAAGAGGAGGAGGGTATTAGCCAAAGCTTTGCTACAGGCGGCGCTGGCGAGGCCAGATGATGAGGATGAGAATAAGGTGGTCAGAGAGGAGGACCAGAAATCGCTTTCCGTTGGAATTATCGGTGCCCCCAATGCTGGGAAATCCGCTTTGACTAATTACATGGTTTGTTTCGTATACATTATATATTGTGCTGATTGTGTTTCGATTTTTAGTCAGCGTATAGGTCTTGAAATAGTTGGTTCCAATGATGTTGGAAATTTGAAATTAATGAAAGTTATCAGTCATTGTCTTGCGAAATCGTGAAGCTTTTAAGGCTCATGTATGATAGAGCAAGAGTTCCAAAACCATCTCCTTTACTTTTGACTTCTAATGTGGTTTGGTTGGAAGTTGTTAGGGTTTGAGTCTATTTAATTAGAGAAATTTTTGGTATTTTTTTGGCATCTGCGTACAGGACCACAGTAAATTTGTATTTTCTAGGAAGCATCTTCTTCATTGAATTTAATCTTATTTGGCATAGGTTTTCAGAGTCCATTTCCATCTATAGAAGATTTGATACTTGATTTTGCTTCTTATGTTGTCGGCAGATTAAATATATGTGTGCAATTTTAATCTAGATAAATTTATGTTGATTGCAGTATTTGCCATTTATAAGCATGGAGTCCACCTATTATTCTCTGAAATGAATTTTTATTGTAGTTTGTATTATTCTTTGTGGTTACCTGTTCTATCTCACTATCCATTTTTTTTTAAAATTACTTTATCACATTATACAGTGTCCGCAGAAGACAGTTTAAAATAAAATATGACTTCACTATTAGACTAGATATATTCTCTGCAGAGGGCAGAATGCTGGTTTATAGTTACATGCAATTTCATATAGCTTTTACTGGCATTTTGACCACAAGAGTTTCTTAAATTGGTGGCTCTAAGTACTAATATGTTTTCTTTCCTGGTTGGATTTATCAGGTTGGGACAAAGGTTTCTGCTGTGTCACGGAAGACGAATACAACAATTCATGAAGTATTAGGAGTGATGACAAAAGGGGACACCCAAATTGTATGTTTGCTGTACCAATTTACTAATTTAGTTACTTCTCTTTTGTGTGAAATTTGGATAAAGCCGGTCCACTTCATTCATGATGCTTGTCCAATTGAAAGTGAAAAATACTATGGCCTGTGGCATCTTCATCTGCTCATATCCTTGGCTAAATGGTGAAAGCATCATGCGTCGAGTGGGAAAATCTTTAATTTTTCACTTTAGCTTTTTCTGTGGGGATTGTGTATCTGACGCACAAGTATTCTGGTTATGAATTCTAACAAAGATAATAGGTCTAAAATCTGATGCACAAGTGATAGTCTCTTCAAATCTTTAAATTTGTAATTTGATTGGGTGAATGGTCCAATTCGAAACTTGCATTTGTTTAGTTTCTATTTCCTTTTAGATTTTGGGTTTGAATTCCGAATGTTGGTTAGTTATAGTTCTCATCTTCAATTGAGTAAAGATTATATACAGCAGCATTTTTCATATTAATACTCAAGTTTTTAGTACCAGTAGCTAGCTTGCATAAGAGGGGATAAGTACTCTTTTTACAGGTTTAGGGCTATAGTTTTGTGAAGGTCTAAGGCCCCTAGGTTCTTCTTGACCACTTGCCTTTGATCTCATCCTAGGGCTCTCCCTTTCTTAACTCTGATCTCATCTATCTGCTCAACCTTTTTACATTGGATCATTTTCTTGTACAAATACATGTCTGAACCATCTAAACGTCCCTTGTCTCTGTTTTTCCTCAATGGGTGCCACTTCCATTTTCTTGCACATGTATTAATTTTTCATGCAATACATTCTTGTATTTCCAAACATCCATCTAAACATCCTCATTTTTGCTAAGCTAAACTAGTGTGTGTGTTGTTCTTTCACCGCCCAACACTCATTCCCATACATCATAATTGGTTGGATTTTCTATAAAATTTCCCCCTTCAACTTAGCTGGTACTGTGTGATAATGCAGAACCCTTGTGCAGTCTGCTTTGGTTCTGTGGTTATTATCTTTCTCATGTATTCTGTTTCTTTGTATATTAGATCCTAGATATTCGAAGTGTGTGCTTGTGGGACCTTTACACCTATAAGTGCATTTTGTCTACAATGCTTGTTTTCCAAATTATGTCAATCTCCCTTATCTAAAATTTTGAAGAATGATTGCCACTTTCATCTTCATCTGAATGCATTTATCTCTTATTCATCCTTATATTTCGGCACATCCATCTTAATATCCTCAATTTTTGTTATGCTAATCTTGTGTACAGGTTGTCCTTCACCTCTCCACACTGGTTATCATACACCTGCTGGTTGAATCAGTCTTATTGAGCTTTCCTTTAAACTTATTGTTTTGCAATCACACATGATCCTTACCTCGCTTATGCATTTCTTCTTCTGCTTTTATTTTATTGGTGGCATTCTGGACACTTCCACCATCAAATATTATAGAATCTCAGAATCTGAAGTCTGTACCATGTGAGATCTCCGTGCCGCTGCTCACTTCCCCATGCTTTCTTATATGTAGTGGATATATGCTGAAAATAAAATTTACATTGAAATAGAAGAACATGACTTAAAAGGGTTGTTGGGAAGAAGAGAAAGCGGGGGGGTTTTTATTCATATTCTTGAAAGGCATTGCATTGTGATGGAACATGATGTGATTTCCTACTTGAAGTTTTTGCATTCAATCATTAATCACATAGTGATTTCCTCTTTTAAACAATTCATTCTAAATTTTCATTCTTTTCATTTGTTGTAAGAACATATTTTTGAAGTCTATGGTGTTCTAATATATGGTGTTTCCTTAATCATTTAAATGTTTGTTCGTGAAGTCATTTGTAAAGGAACCTCGTATTCAATATTTTATTTCGTTTGCTGATCTATCTAGAATTATATGCATGTGTATTTCATGCAGTGTTTCTTTGATACCCCTGGACTTGCTTTAAAGAGCAATGGATACCCTTACAAGGATATGAAAGCTCGTGTGGACAATGCTTGGAGTGCAGTTGATTTATATGATATACTCATGGTTGTTTTTGATGTACATAGACATCTTACCAGGTTAGTTATCTATCACTTGCGATTTTGAATAGACTTTTCATCCTCATTTATTTATTCATTAATTATGTAATTGTTGATAGTTTCCATTATTTTATATACCTGAGTGTTCTATTTATGAGTGTGCTTTCTGATTAGTTGATAGAAGATTTTGCTGACGATAGATCAATTTATTTTTGTGGCCTTGCCTTTGTTTTCTTCCTTCCTATGATAAAACAAAATCAAGCCATTGATTAAATGCTATGGAAAGTTTTTCCTCTAGCATATGGGTAATATGTTCTAGCACTCTCATCTTAGTTCAGCTCAAAAGGAGACCATTATTCGCTATTAGAAAAGGTTGGTCTTGTTATCATGCCTTTGTATTATATCATGCACATTTTCGTTTGATTGCTAGGAATTCTGTTTTGGAAGCTTCAATTCAACTTCAGCCAAGATATGTACCTTAAATATAGTATTTACCATATGATCTTGTTCAATTTATACTTGCCTTATATTCCAATTTTATTAATCATGCTTGTTATAAAACTCTAACTATATGTCTACATTATTTGCAACTATTTTCTAGACTCTTTTGTGGTTGAGTGTGCATTTACATTATACTGTGTCTCAATGTGTAGATGATCATAATTATTAAGTTAAAATATTGTTCATTACTTTGGATGGGCCTTGGGTTAGAGGACATGGACCTAAGTTACCAACTTATGCAATATTTTTGGGGATTTAGTTTGGTGGGCTTCAATTAGGGCCCATTAGAATCGGTGTATATTATTCCACACACACAACTCGTAAAGCCCAAGGTGCTTATCTCTCCCCTTATATTTCTTGTCCACCTACAAGGCAAAAGAAGTGATATTGACCTTCTCCAACTTTTACCCTAAAAAACCCCTTGTCACCTACATTTTTGTGACTTTGCTAGGAGGAATGATCATTCTCATGCCTGTAATTAGACAGGTAGACATGTCCGCACCACCTTTCTTGCATAAGACTTCACATGGGTGAGTCTCATGATAATGCCCAATTCCAATCGACACTCGAGACCTATCACCCTCCATACTGGCCATCCTCAAAGCCTTCCAAGATGGCCAAAACAAGATGCAAGCTTCCCAAGAGATGTTTGAGGACCTATAAGAATAAGCGGCCTCATGTAAGAAAACCCTTACCACGACTAACAAGTCACGTCCTTCCTCCTCTAGTGTCCCACATGACCTCACTCACTCCCTAGCCCTAAGCCAACAAATCAACAACTCTCATCTAACAACCCACCTCTTAGGATGGATGAGTTTACCTATTGAATGTCAATTTGGATTGCAACAACTGCACTGATATTTTGAGTGAGGACTTCTACATTCTCAAACCCCCATCCCAAGTCAAAGGAGGAAGTTGCTCTCAATACATTATTAAGGTTGCCTCCACCCTTTATGTCACCTTTAGAGAGTTGGAGAAATATTTGAAGGGGAGTTAAGAACAAACCTCCTATTTTGCTTGTGATCTCAAGTTCCCTTATCCTCTTACATTGCAATTATACCTTACCCCAAAGACTATGAGCCCCCAGTTTGTCCTATTCAATGGTAACAAGATAATGAGAGTGAGCATATCATGAAGTTCATAGAAGCCCTACGAGTATATGGCCTGGAAGACCTGAAACTCAGATAACTCTCTAAAGCACAAAAAAAGCCTATACGTGGTATTTTAATCTTGCTTGGGGCTTGGTATAATCTTAAGGAATGATGTGCAAGCTCTTCTATGAAAAGTTTTTCTGTACCAAAAAACAAGTCACCACGACCAACTTTTAGAGGACTTGTCAAAAGACTGCGGGATTCATGTCATTCATTGAACGCTTTTGTGAACCGTGGATATTCAAAGTGGTTTTGACGAGGAGGCTTTAGAAACTTGCATCCAAGGCATGTTTGAAGAATTCCACATTCACTTAGAAAATCTAAAATATACAAGGAGGGTGAACAATACAATCATGGAGTGGAAATTCAAAGGTGGCGCTTTCAAGAGGAAAGCCATAATGAACTTTGTACAAGAGGACGGGGATACTAGTTGTGGCAAGAGGGCCAAATCCAAAGCTTGGCCTAGGAGAACCCATGACATGATAAGCTGAAGCCCCATTGTTCGCTTATGCGATAAACAAAGTGCATGTAGATCAATGGATTAGGGATGGAAATGTTGACCTCCCTTATGGGACAAGTTAACAATTCACCAAGAAAAGATTGATTCAAAATATTGCTGATCCCATAGGATGGTTGGCCACCCCACAAGGATTGTCAAAAGAGTTAAGGAAAGAGAATTGATACTTAAAGGGGATGGCATGCATGCTTACCTTCTATCTCATTATGGCCCTAACCATGCACATGCTCATCCTCTATCTCATCATTGCACCAACCATGCTCAAGCTAATATGATCATGCACATATCACCTTAAGGCATAAGCTATAAGACCCTCGCACCTTATGCTTTGAACGACCTTTCCTCTAATAGGGAGATACATGAAAGGATAGAGGAAAAGATGATTGAAAATATTTTGGAGTTTCATGGGGAGTATGAAGTTTAGAATCTTTATTGCTCACATGGGGTTCTATGAGGAAGCAAAGAAGGCTATTGCTATTACTATAACTTGTTCCTTTCAATGCCAAGGATATGCCACGGTTAACCAAAGATTAGTAATGATATTCGTCGAAGTTGATATGTGTAGTAATGATTAGAACTATAACGACCCTCTGTATGTGGAGAGTGTTGCAAATGGACATTCTGTGAAGTGAACTTATGTTAACAATGGCTTCGTTAATATTATGCCATTTGCCATCTTTAGAGCCATTGGTGGTTAGGAAAACCCATAACGGTCTTGAGGTTCCACTTTTCATCTTTGGAGACCTTAGGGTACATCATTTGAGGTAAGTGTCATTAGGGAACCCACCACTTTTCAGCATTGAATCAGGTACTCCCTTTTGCATTGGAGGCAGAGTGTACTAAGAGAATCTCACCCAAAGGTACATTTAGAGAAGTTGAAAATCCACATGCGTTTTGAGCACATCTTGACCAAGCAATTGCCTCATAAAGAAATGGTAATAATAAAGTTGGTTATACAAACAACTAAGGAAGCAAAACTAGGCTTAGTCTTTACCCACTTCCTAAATAGATAGCTAAATGAAATTCCACACTATTCATCTTGTCATTTGGACAACCCAAGATGACATACCTTAAGAACTAGTAGGAGATGAATACCTCCAAAGGATACCTAAATAAAAGGAGATTGAGTAGCCAATGTGCCAGAAGAAGGGAGTTATAAATAAATTGATTACTCACTCACAATTAGCTAAAGCACTCGAACTATGCTTTGTACTATGGCGAAAAAAAACCTCCAACCAGCAACTGCAGTTTATTTTCCTTGACTCTTACCCTCCACAAATAGAGTGGCCTTGAATGGTGCTTCAATTTGCTTTTTTTGTGGAAGAAAACTTGATATCCTCAATAGACTACTTTGCTTCAAAACATTTTAGCATGAGCATGGTATTCATTCTCTAAAGGGATAGTAAACTCACCCCATGCTATCACAAAGTGTGAGTATCACAGCTCTAATGATTGAACAAATTGCGCCAGACAATCCGCTTCTCATCATAAGTGATGCAAAGCTTTGCATTAACTACACTATGTCAAGAATACTTGCTTACGATAATATCTGATGATGGTTGAGTACGGAGCTTACTCATTCCAACCATTCATTACTTGCAACACTGCGAGAACTGAATGATGATGAAGAGATGGGTAGCTCCAGGCATTGAAGTTTGAAGTTGAGAATAGAAATAGTGAAAAAATCACTTTAGTGCCCTAAGTTTGACTCCTTTGAAGTAAGGTGGGGCTTGTTCTTATTAAAATGAGTATTTAACAATCATTTCATTTTGGACAACATGGGTTTGCCTAGCAAATCCAAATCCTCCCATTCAACACTCAGGGGGATTGAAGGAATAGAGCTATTTGACCTCTTTCTCTTATCCTTTGGCTGAATACGACTAGCTCTCTTCTTGCTCCCTGCAACCTTGGCCACCTCTCTGCTTTTTCTGTGATGTTATTTATTCTTTGAGGCTTATAAGAGAATATTAGAAAAGAGAGCAAAAAAGTAAGAAGGAAAAGTGATCTATAAAGATGTGTATGAATGAAAAAGTAAGATTGAAAGCATGAGGGGCAGTACCATGGCCATTATGCGCTTGTGGATGCTAGTCTGCGAGTTTCCTTATTGAGCACTCACACAAAAGAAAAAAAAAAAAAGAAAAAGTGAGGAGTTTATCTTAGTTGGAGGAATGATTTCACTATGCTTCATCTTTTTGATAGACGTAAAAGAAAAGAGATAAAAATGAAAATATGAAAAAACAAACTCCCATTTTTTCCTCACCCTCTCAACTTCTCTTATAATTCTAGAGAAAAAAGAGTAACATGGTAGTAAGTAAAAAAAAAAAAAAAAAAGAGTAGGGTGACACTCCTCTCAAGAGAATATAGACTGCACACATATTCTCCTTTTACTTTCTTACCCCTACATCTCTTAACTTTAATAAGTTATGAAATGTCTACTTTAAAGCGATAATAATAATAATAATAATAATAATAATAATAATAATAATAATAATAATAATAATTATTATTATTATTATTATTGCTACTATCATCACTTGCATTTTTTTGTAACAAAAAGAACACATACAATCTCTATTATAAAACACAATGATTGTTTAGAGCTTCAATTCCTTGCGTGTGAGGCCAAATGTAGATGATCATAATTATGAAGTTAAAATATTACTCATTACTTTCGATGAATCTTAGGCCGAGTGATAATGGCCTAATATACCAACTGATGGGATATTTTTGGGAGATTTTGTTTGGTGGGCTTGAGAGAAGATCTGTTAGAATTGACCTAGACTGTGTCCCACGCATAACTCTTAAATTCAATAGCCCCTTGCTTTAATCTAGCCCCATTGATGAGCGGCATTGGACATTGCATCAATGACTGTTGTGCCATCTCACCTCTATAAAAACCATTTCACCACTCTCAAGACAATCATTAGACACATCTAATAAAACATCAAACATCTTGTTATTGAATTTCTCTGTAGAAGTATTCAATTTTCTTGCTTACTTCGCTACCCTCACTCTATCAATCTATACCCTACTAACTCTCCTTTATCACCTCACCCTTCACCTCTTACCTCCCTTGTGGGCTTTGTCCGAATGCATATGGATATAGTCTTGCTTTCCACCTCTATACATGTTCCATTAGATATCCCACCTACAAGGCAAAGGAAGTGACATTAACCCTTTCCACTTGTTACGCTCAAGAACTCACTTTTATTTAAATTTTCTAATTGAATGCTCCCAGAGAGATATTCGATGACGAGATATTTGATGCATTTTTAGAATGTGTATGTAATGATTATCTTAGGAGTGGTAAAGGGGCACAGATAAAATGACACAAGTCATTGATGCGGCGCCAAGTATCACTTATCGAGGAGGCTAGGATGAAGTAGATGGTCATTGGCTTTGTGCACGTGAGGTTGGTACCTTGGGGTTTGGGAGTTGTGTATATGGGATAGTCTAGGTCAATTTTGATAGCTCTTCTTTAGTCCATCAGACCAAATCTCTCAAATATATTTCATAAATTGGTACATTGAGCTCTTATCACTTAACGTAAGATCCATTCAAAGAATGAGTAATATTTAAAGTTGATAATAATAATCATTTACATTTTGTTTGTGCATGAAGTGTTGTCGTTCTAAGTGATTCATGGTGTTTTACAAAGCGTAGATTATGTGCTTTGTTTTTGTCATATAAAAGGGTAAGTGATGATATCATATTATCAATAGTAATAATAATTGTGACAATAACAGTGATAGTAATAATAATAACAATAGTGTATATCAATTAATAATAATAACAATACTGTGTGTGTGTATATATATATATATATATATATATATATAAAGAGAGAGAATTCTATTATATTGTATTGATTTATTTATTGCTATTATTTTTATCGCTTTAGGGTGGATAATTTCATGTCTTTTTAAGGTCAAGATATAGAGGTAGAAAAGTAAAGGGAGTGTGAGGTTCCTAACCTATTTTATAGTGCGACAACTTTACCGTCATTCCTATCTTCCTCTAATATGCTTGTTTGAGAGAAATTGAGAGGTGAAGAGGAAAAAAAAGGTTTGTTTTCTTACATTTTTATTTTTCTTTCTTTTCTTTTGCCAAAGTAAAGTGAAATCATTTCTCTCACCAAGGTTTAGTTCCCTTTTCTTGGTGAGGGCTCAATTGAAGAAATTCGTGGGTTGCCCCACCTTTGGTGCTTGTTGGCACATGTTTGTGATGGT
The DNA here is from genome assembly GCA_949677035.1 of Omphalea diandra. NCBI lineage: Eukaryota > Viridiplantae > Streptophyta > Magnoliopsida > Malpighiales > Euphorbiaceae > Omphalea > Omphalea diandra. Next base: position 40,820 of record CATIWR010045051.1, read on the forward strand.
GTTGCCATGCATTTTTCCAATTATACATTTTTTTTGTGTGCATATTTTTGTGGATCACTTTTCATTCTTTCCTTTTTGCTCTCCCTCTCTCTCTCTCTCTCTCTCTCTCTCTCTCTCTCTCTTAATCTTCTCTTGTAGGCCCTAGAGAGAAAGAGCATTCAACAAAAGGGGGAGAGGCGGAAAGGGGCAAGAAACAAGCTAGTTTCACCCAGCCAAAAGGCAAAGAGACTAACAAGCTCTCAAAGTCAAAGCAACAAAGGTTTGCTAACCTTACTAGATGGTTGTATTCCTTTGGTCCCTTTAGAAGTTAAGTGGGACGATTTAGAGTTACTAGGTCACTCCATATTGTATAAGGTGGAAGAATGGTCATTAAACGCTCATGTTAATGAGAACAAGCCTCTCGTTGTTTTCAAGGAGCCAAACTTGAAGTATTGGAGTAATTTTTTCCTACTTCTGTTTTTCACTTCAGAGTTTAATGGTTGAAGCTGCCAATATCTTCATCATCATTTAGTTCTCGCAGTGCTGCCGACAACAAGTCGTTGAAATTGGTAAGCTATGCAGTGCTGCAGACGATATTGTCGCAAGCGAACATTCTTGATGAGTATTGTAGTTGATTGCAGAGTTTCACATCACTTATGATTAGAAGCAAGTTATGTGGCATAACCTGTTTAGTCATGGTACTTGTGATACTCACCTTTTGTTGCAGTTTTGGGTGAGTTTGCTAGCACTTTAGAGGATGTGAGTGCACTGCTCATGTTGGAGTATTTTTGGGATGGAGTTTATTAGGGATATTAAGTTTTCTTCTTTAGCGAAGCAGATTGAGGTATCCCTCAGGGCTGACTTATTTGTGTTTTCAATTGAGTAAGATAAACTCTAGTTGTTGGATAGAATGGTATTAGGCATAATGCAGGTTCTTTAGCCAATTGTAGGTGAGTAATTCATTTATTTATAACTTCCTCTACTTCTAATACATTAGTCTATTTCATCCCTTTTTTATTTTTTATTTTCTTTTATTAAGATATACTTTAGAGGCATTCATCTCCTACTAGCTTTCAAGGTATGTCATTTTAGGTTGTCTAGATTATGTGATATGGCATTTCCATTAGCTATTTGTTTGGCAAGTGAGTGAAGATTGAGCCTAGCTCCTCTCTTTCTTGGAGGTTTGTATTATCAACTAGATTGTTACCATTTCTTTACAACGTAGTTGCTTGATTGGTATGCGTTAATGGTGCTTGTGGATTTTTAGTTTCTCTAGATGTTCCTTTAGGAGAGGTTCCCTCGATATATTCTATCATCGATGCGAGAGGGAGTACCCAATTTGAAGTTGAGGTTAGGTGGGAAGTTGGCTGATGGAGCAATGCTATGGCATTAGGGGAAGCGTCCTTGCAAGTTCAGTGAGGTGTTGTGCCATATGCCCCCCTTTTCTTATTTCACATATACTTTGGCACTCACCAATATTAGTAGTCTATTGTTCATTGCATTATTGCTTATTTATCTGTAAGTGGTGAGTGATGATGGATATTGAGATGATGAGAAGCATTTTGACTTTTGCCCGTACTTGACCACTTTTGAGGGGGTATCAGGATTTCACCCTTAGGTATCTTACTTCTAGCACTGAGTCTATCAACGTAGATAAGGAGAGAGCTTCATTTGGGGAGCACAAGCACGAGTTCTTAGCTTTGGTTTCATATATAGCTGATTCATGGCTGGCATTCAGGTGAAATATGGGATGATAAATTCCACACAGTGTGAACCTGTAGCCAATTTTGGATCTCCACTCGTAATGCTGTGCCTTGGCAATGTAGATGGGCGGTAATAATGGTAGTGACTAGCATTGGTAGTGGTAGCGGATGATCAATTTTGACACCAATGTTAGTTGTGCTAATGACGTTGGTGTATTGGTGGTGGCGGTACTCAATATTGATGATGTTGTAGGTGGTGTCAATGATGGCAGTAGATTGGTATAGATATTGGTGACAGTATTTTAATAATGGTGCTGCCAACTGGGTTATAACGGCAGTAATGTTCAAAAAGAATACGTGCATGCATTTTTCAATTGGATAACATGCAGAAAACAAGTGAAATTTTTACTGAGAAAACAACATAAAACAGTTTCTAGTTGATTTCAACATCAGTGTAAATATCGAGAATTTGAAAACTTGTTTGCTTTTCAGTCAATCCGTTAGTTAGAGAAGCTGTGCTTTCATTTTTTATTAATTATTCTTTTCCATCAACGTTTTTGAAACTGACAACGAAATAATGAATCTAGTTTTGGTTTCTGTTTTCTCATGGTCTATTTTTCATTTTGCTTCACCAGGGCTTTGTCTATCTTCCTCTCTTAGCTGATTTCAGTAAAAGACCCCAAGGGGGCTTTCTTGCAAACTTTTTTTTTTTTTTGGTGATGTGTAATTTTTTTTTTAAATCCTTTTATTTTGTTCTTTCTGCAATTTCATTTTCTTCCCTGATATTCTCTTCTTAATTTCATTTACTGGGTAGCAAATAAAATTGCTGCTTGGCTCTTGTGATAATTGCGCCTTTGTGGGGTGATTTCAGTTCCTCTCTGCTCCCTCTCCAAACTACTGTCTTTTGGTGTTTTTGATGTGGGTGCATGTGATGGTGATGGATCATTTGATTGTTTTCTATGTTTTTCATGGTGGTGAGCCTACTTTGTGATTGTGGATGATTATTTGATGTTGCTCCATTCTGATGGAGGTTGACAATGGGCACTGGTGCAAGGAAAGAAATTGTGGCTATTCTGCTGTGGTAAGGAAAGTAAAACAACGTTTCATCTATTGGATGGTACCTTTTGCTTTGATCTGTGGTGATATATCATTTGCATAAACTTACAAGTCTACTCAATTCTCCAGATGTTATAAGAAGAATGATGATTGTCTTATTGTCTATCTATCTGATTCCTAAACTTTGAACCCTATTCCATGTGTTTAGGAAAAAACTTGGTGTTATTGTTTTGAGATTGTTTTAATAAATTTGGTCATTGACAGAAATCTCACTTGTGTGATGTGGTGCACATCTTTTAGCTTTTGTTACCTTTTATGCTTTAATCATTGGCCAAAAAATTGTCATTTATGTGTTCATGTTCATTTCCTTAGGCCTGATTCAAGAGTGGTAAGATTGATTGAACGTGTGGGTGCACAAGAAAATCCGAAACAAAAGCGGGTATTATGCATGAATAAGATTGACCTAGTAGAGAAAAAGAAAGACATACTAAATGTTGCTGAGCAATTCAAAGATCTTCCTGGATATGATAGGTGGGCTTTTATTATAAAATGGAAATACATTGTTGTTTGTTTTGATTGTTGACATCAATCATTAAAATCGTTTTTCAATTATTGTTTAGGTGCTTCATGATCTCAGGACTAAAGGGTGCTGGCGTAAAAGATCTAACTAAGTATTTGATGGAGCAGGCATGTTCTTTTTTTAACTGTTGAGAATTTCTGGATCCAAAATTAATATAAATGATTAGCATTAAAGGCGGCTTCCCTAATTTTATTTATTTATTTCCCTGAATTGAATTATCCCAATTCCGCAACATGTGATCTTTTTCCCAAAATCATTTTGTTAACAATTGTGTCTATTTTTTTCTATATGGCTGGCAGCAGGGCTACAAGGGCCTCTTACCGTATTGGAGGAAATTAATTTTATTTAAACATTAGTTCAATTGTTTTAGACACCTGCACTAGAATGTAGTAGTTTTCTTGATTTCAATGATCTCATTTTCTGGCAGAGAAGTTTACTTGAGCATAGTTTGGTTGCTTTTAATGCTGATTTACCTGTTGAACTTAGCTGTCAATCTTTTACTTCTGATTTTTAGATTGGGAAATCAACTTTATATGATAGGCTCAGGCTCTACCCCTCAGTGTTACTAGGCTCTACCCTTCAATGTTACTATGTATCTTTCCAATCTTTTTTTATTGGCATTTTCTTGATTTTATTAGAACTGGAAAATAAAAGCCTAAATAAAAATTTCTTCGCACGAATATGCTCAGGCTTCAGAATTTGTTTCATAACTTTCATAACTATCTGTCTTTTAGAAAATACTTTCAGTTGAGTTTCTTTAATGCCATTTTATAAATAGGTGGTTAAAAGACCTTGGGATGAGGATCCTCTTAATATGAGTGAAGAAGTTATGAAGAACATTTCATTAGAGGTTGTCCGAGAAAGGTTATTAGATCATGTTCATCAGGTAACAATAGGAATGCTGTTATGCATTGTGTTGTAACTTCGGATCATGACAGTTATGCATGAAAGAGGGGGAATGTATGTAGAGTATTTGAATAAACCTTGTTCATTTCAGGAAATCCCATATGGTATTGAACATCGGTTGATAGATTGGAAGGAGTTACGAGATGGTTCTCTCAGGATTGAGCAGCACTTTATCACTCACAAACTAAGTCAGCGAAAGATTCTTGTGGGGAAGAAGGGCTCAAAAATAGGGTAAGTTCTATTCCCATAATAACTACTGTTTTGTGATTTCACCATTTTGGTTATCTTATAAAATATGGTGGCTAATATATATATATATATATATATATATAGAGAGAGAGAGAGAGAGAGAGAGAACAGATTATTGCAGCATTAAGATGATGTGGATCCTCTTTGAGTCTCCAGTTTAAATGAATAAGTTGGCTTTTGTTCAGTGAGAAGTCTAAATGGAGAGTAAAATTGTCGTTCATGTAGAATTAAAAAGTATATAATCATTGATTCTTCTTAATATTGCAAATAAACCATCTGCTTAACTATGTATCCATTTTCTCATCAAATAATCAGCAGCTAAGTTTCTTAGAGCCAGAATTGAAGAGGGAACTGATGTCTTAAAAAATGCTTTCTGAATGGATGTTTTTATATTATTATTTATACAGAAGTTTTTGTGCAGCAATTTCCTCTCTACCCTCCCCTATTTTGGTCAACTCCTATTTGATCTGATCTCCCATCCCCTCATTTTATTGGGTCTAGGATAACTTTCACTGAGATAAAAAAATATCTGATCCAAGTCCTGAATATCCCTTCTAAAACCCAGGTTATGAATCTTGAAAACCACTTAAAATAAAAGCTATAACTAAGACCACTTAAAATAAAAGCCATATAACTAAGACATCTCTGTTCAAAATAATAGAAAACATCCAGAGTTATTTCTGAGGATTCTACACTAGGAATCATGCAAAAATGAACTGAAGAGCTACCATTTACCTCAAAAGAAATACATGCAAGGACCTTCCATTCCTTTCTAATATGCTTCCATAAGTAAAAAGCATGAGGGAGTTTATGTTCATATGTTTAGCCTGTAGTTTCTACAGTCAAATGCAGAAGCATTTGCCGACTAGAACTTTATGGAAAAAGGAATAGAAATTTTCTTGTATATTGGTTAATCATCCTAGTTCACCAAATTATGCTCATGGAATAATTTGTCAAATGTGGGGGAAGTATTCTCTCTCAAAGATAAGGCTGAGTATGTTACCAAATCATTGATCTTTAAAATTTAAAGGACTAGGACAGGGACCAAAAAATGAAGAACCAGATTGAATTGGACTGAAAAAATCAGTATGTTTAAATTCGGTTATTCAATTTTAATCTGGTATCAATTATAAATTAAAAAAATAAAATTTTCATACTTAAATAAATTCAAATTTCTCTTATAAAAATTTTGTATTATTATTTTATCTATAAAAATTAAATTGATGTAATATATTTGATTGGGATTAATATACTAATAATATATTTATAAATTATATATAAATAGTGTATGATATGATATATAGTTAAATTATATATTATCTATTTGGTTATAACTACATATACTTATAATTATATAGTATATTATATATTTATACCGCACGATTTACTCATAATATAATAGTATAATAATTAATGTTATTTCGGTTCAATTCAATTTGGTTTAAAGTCGGTTTTAATTCAGTTCTCAGACTGGTTATTAACAAATAACTGATCTTGTATTACTCAAAATTTTTTCTATTAGATTTCTGTTCAATTTTTGAAAAAAATTTCAGTTATTTTTGTTTAATACTAGCAGTTTAGTTACTCTGAGAATCATTCTCAGCCTTACTTCAAGGTATTCAAAGTTTTTCCTTTAAACAAATTCATTTCATAACCAAACGTTTGTCAAACGCTTCTATGCTCCTTGATCTTTAATAATTAGTACTTTTTAGCATGTGCATTGCACGTGACTAACCTATGAAGTATTTTAAGTTACAATTACATAGTAATAAACTTTAAAATGCTCATAACCACCCTCAGCCGCAAAAAAAATAATAAAAAAAAAACTAACTTGTAACATTAGAAAAATTTTATTTAATACTCTGCAGTTGTTGAGAGAAGAAAATTAAAAAATTATGAATTTTGATAATTGAGAAAAAATGTCCTCCATATGAATCGATTGTATTTATGGAACATGGTAGTAATTTGATATAATTCTCTAATAACAAAAGAGATTTAAGGATATGATTGAAATTATACATTTACTTTATATTTAATTAATTGATTAATCGTTTATAAAATTATTACCTAATTTAGTCTTTGATTTTTTTTTTTCTGTAGATGATCTCCAAAGTTAAACTGTATCTTCTATCCCTATGTTATATCTTGCCGAGAGCTTGCTATTTCATGATACAATTTGTAAAAGAGATATTGAAGCGTCGAGGAAAAAAGCAAATTAAAATATTGACGACTCATCTCTATTACATGAGTGGATTATATTTAAAGGACATAATACAATTAATTTTATATATTCTATCAAAAGGAAAGTTAAATTATATTTTTTATTATTGTATTTTTTTCTCAATCAATAAAGATTTTGTTTTCTAATAAATGATTATATTTCTTTAGATTTTCTAAATCCAATGAATGGTTAGATTACTATTCAAATTAGATATAAAATTACACTGAGTTGGTTGTTTGTCCAATTAATAGAGATTTACTTTTTTTTTTGTTAATATTTATTTTAATAAATAGAAAAGTAGTGTAGGGGTTACCAATAGCAGTAAGCATTAAAATGCAAAATTTTCGCAGCAGCTATGCTGCAATTTTTCTTACTCATATATTCTTAATAAAAGAAATTCTCTACTGTTGTACATTTATTTTTCTAGATTTGTTTGGACTTTCTAAATCCATGCAATGTTTAGATTATTATTCAAGTTGGACTACTTATAGATGATCTTGCTTGTGTGAACATCTAGTTGCTCATGTCATAATTTGTCTGAATTGTTATCTTAGACTGAGCATGTGCTTGTTCCTCATGCAGAAGGATAGGCATTGAAGCTAATGAAGAGCTGAGGTCCATATACAAGAGGGAAGTGCACCTGATCCTCCAGGTTAGACTGAAATGAGAAGGGTAGGCATTGAAGCTAATGAAGAGCTGAGGTCCATATACAAGAGGGAAGACAAAACAATTTACAAAAGGACCAGGACCAAATTGGGCATCCCGTATTTGGGCAGCACATATTAGGCCAGTCCTAGCAAAGATGATGCAAAGAGCTGCTGGTTTTCCTTTTCCCTACTGTGCAGCATCCAGAAGTGTATATAGGTAAAGGTCTGACAGGTAATTGTACTTCAGTCTTTGTTCTTAGCTTCTTTCATATTTGTTTAGAGGTGAGCTTTAAACGACTATGGTGTATGTGTTGAATGCAATAAGAGATCCATTGCGGAAAATATCCAATCCTCTTCTAGCTTTTTTTTTTCGGTTTTCAAAATTTTGAAAAGATAAAAATACCATGTTTTTGAGATCTTAGTGCATTACTGAGTCCTGAAAATTGTATTTATGTAACATTATATCAAAGTGAAACAATTATTTATGAGAGAATTAAATTTGGTATTTAATGTTGCAGTCTGATTTATGACTTTGTTACCTTGTGTTTCTTTAAATATTAAGCTCTTCATGAAAATTGAAAAGCTGACTGCCTTATTTGGGATCTCGGCTTTCTTAGATGGCTGCTACTGGCAGGATTTCTCTAAAGCTAACATATTGGTTCAGGCGTTAGCATGATTTGCTGAAGGCTGTCCAGTTCTGAACTGAACGTATATGTATTGATTTGATATTTACTAGATTTTCTTGGCAACCAAACAAAAGCTAAATGTTGTGATAATCATTGGCAGACTTTTGAATTCACAGTAAATGCAATGAGGAAAGGATTGATGATTGGTTTTGTTTAAGAATAAAACTTCTCATATAATTGCATGCTTGCAACCTATCATGTAATTTTTACCCCAAGCACAAAGTTCATGATAATTCAAAATTATTCACAAATAAACACAAAAAAGCAGGAATTGCAAAAAGAAAAGTTATCAAGCAAGGATTAAGATATGCTAAAGATAAAGGCATCACCAAAACCTTTAATCCCTCCCCTACACTTAAAGTATGCATTGTCCCTAACGTAGCAAAAAGAAGTTCACTCAAAAAAAAAAAAAATAAAATAAAAGAAATATGAAAATTCTAGAGCAAAGGAAACTTCCCTGAATGGTGAGCTTTAGTGGGACCATTATTGGATGATGGTTGAAAGAATAAAGGGACTCAAGTGATAGGGGCGACGACTGTCTTCTACTATAGATAAAAAATAAAAACTAGGGTCAAAACATAACAAGGGATAAATTGTAAAAAATGGATAGAAAACTTATGAATGGCTTAAGCTAGTGAGTGAATGCTTCCGTGTGTGCAATAAGTCATAGGTATGCCTTGTTAGAAATAGTCCTAAAAATTTAACAAAATGCATCATTTAAAAAATTTTAAAAAAGAAATCATAAAATTAAAAAGTATTGGGTTGCCTCCCAATAAGTGCACTTTTAAAGTTACTAACTTGACTTGGCTTCTCTTTTTAAAGGATTTTGCAAGGAAAGAGAGTCATAACAAATAGGTTGTTCTTTAAACGCCCTTTTCAGCCTTGTTTTTGGGGACCTGTTAATTTAGAAGAAACAATCATCGGCGTTGGCCTTTGTGCACTAAGAACATGGGTTGAATTGGTGAGAAATTTGAATTTTGGAGGAAGCACACAAAGAAAAGATTGGAAAAAGAGTAGAAGAAAAATGAACAAAAGAGATTTACAGTGGTTCGAATATTAACCAACCCTACATCCACTCCCCAATTCACCAATTAAGTGTTTCACTAAATCACTAGTGCTTTATAAGCTCACACTCAACTTAGTGTTTAGGCTCATACCAAACCTTACAAGTATTTTCTCAAGGTTCACACTTAAAGCTTACACAAGTGTTTTACCAAAGCTAACACTCAAACATATACAAGAGTTTTCTAAGGCTCACTTTAAAACCCAAACAATAGTTTTCTATATAAAAGCTCACCCTTAAACCCAAACCCAAGGTGTTTAAAGCTCACACCAAACTATGTGCAAAGACTTAAAGTTATGAGAATTAACTTTTCAAGAGTTTTGGCACAATCAATTGTTATCTTCTTACATTCAAATCCATTTAGTATTTATAGGCTACAATCACCAAAGAGACGTTACAAATAAAACTATGTTCAAATCCTCAAAGTATACTAGACAAATCCTGTATTTAATATTTGTCAAATAAAATTTGCGGTCAAGACAAAAATTTGTGGTCTCTATTTCGAACTGTCTAATGGCTAGTGACATGTGGTAGCTTGACATTGGTTATTTAAAAAACTAGCCATTGGATCTTTTTAATGAATCACAAAAGTAACAGCCACTACTAAAATTCGCGATCTCTACTAAGATTGTGATCGCTACAAAGTCGTTATACTTACTGCGAATCAAACTGGAGTTTTGTCTTTCCTATTTTTCTGTTGGTCAAGGTTTCTACCAAGTTGCGACTTTTGAATCAATTTTTACTTTTCAAAATTCGGGGTCTCTATCAAAATTTGTGGTTGAGACTTTCAGAGACAAATTTTCATACTTTGAGTTTTTTTTGCTTCTAATTGCTTATTTTCAACTTCCAATGAGATTCTAATTTAATATCTACAAAGATCAACACTTAAGATTGATGTTAGAACCTTTCAATCTATATTGTCAAGATTAAAATAGAGTTTTGACTTAGATTTGACCAACCTAATCCAACAATCTCCCCTTTTTTTTATTTTGACAATCTATATTGATTATGTAAAAGATACATAATCAATTATGCATGCTCCAAAGTGAATGATTGTGAAGTGATTATAATTATAAGTGTGAAATTGCTCCCCCTCAATCTATACTCCCTCTTAGTTATTCCAATAAAATCATTGTCTTAACTTATAACAAATATAATTCAATTTTCTCTCCCTTTTTTGTATGTTCGTCCTTTGTGTATTCAGTTAATTATCTCTCCCCTTTTGTCAAGATCAAAAAGAGAGGAAAAAGGAGGAAATAAGAGAGAAAATAAAGAATATGAGAGGGAATGTCCACAAATTTGTGAATTGCACAAACTTAAATAATAATAGCAAATACAAGCAATTTGCACTATTGATCACAATTTGTCACATAAGAACATAAATGGATGAAACATAAACTGCATGAAAATTTCATAAAAAACATAAATGTAAAATAATTCAAACATTTAATGATGTTTGATTACACAAACTAAGGCTAGGAATTTAAGAATTTTCATATATGGCCCTAATATAAAGTATATGATATTTTGATGATTGATTTATACATTTGAAATATGAAAAACCTCAAATACCAAAATGCATTGACTCTACTCATCACACAAGCAATCACATCAAATCAAACATATCACCACATAAATATATCAAACAATAAAATGCATACTAACTCCCCTTAGACAAACAAAGCATAAATATATCAAGTTAAAACATAGGAGGTAAGGGATACATTACAAGTTTAATATCAATTGCTTGATGCCAAATAACCATTTGAAACTTTATCCCTTCTTCATTAACAATCTCCATTCACCTTTAGTTTTTCCATGATGAGAATTTGGTGAAGGAGTCCCCATCCTATAATATCAAACACTTTGTTTTTGTACACAAATATTCTTAGGTCCTTGGGGTTAGTCTTGGAAGGATCCTTTAGTTTGAGGTGTGCCTTCCTAATGTAGCAAAAGACATTAATATGTCCATACCTCATGCAATAGTGGCATTGGAGTTTAGAATTATGAGTCTTTCTCCTATGCATAACTTTAGTATGAGTAGGAGGGCTTTTCATACTTTGGTTATGAGAGTGCATGCAAGTGCATGAGTGATGAGGAGTAAAAGAGAAGTTTTTGTATGTGTGCCTTTGAGTATGCATCCTGATATAGATGTATGCTTAATTTGCTCTTTGAGGCTTAGCTCTTGAGCCTTGGGAGCCTTTCCTTTGGCCTTAGGCATAGGTGACTTAGTGCTATGAGCATTTTTCTTTCCAACAATCTCAATACTAGAAGCTTGAGGTCTATATGCTCTAATGAATGTAGGAGGAGAAAATGTGGATGAGAAATCTCCATTAAAGCCTAAACCATGTCTCACTAAAGGTGGTCTTTGAGATATAATGAGAGTAACCAAAGCTTCTTTCCCTCAAAATCTTGAGAGGAAATTTCTAAGCTCAATAACTTCTCTTTTTAAAGTGTCATTTTCTTTTCTTAGAGAATCAAGAGAGGATGAAGATTTAGAAATATTTTCTAAGAATTTTTTGAGTTCTTCATTAGAAGTCTTCAAGTCACTTACAAGATCATTTAAGCATTTAAATTCATCCTCAAGTTTTGAACATTTTTTCTTATAAACTTTCATTTTTGATTTTATACTTCTCACATTTTAAAGTAAAAAGCTTCAAAAAGCTCATCATCCATATCATCAAATGCATCATGCTCATCACAAGATTGTGGAGAAGTACTTAACTAATTGAAGGAGTCCTCTTAAGTCATGAAGTAAAAGTTTGCAACTTTATCATCATCTTCTTCATCACTTGAATCATCATCTTAAGTAGCCTTGAAGCTCTTCTTCTTTTCCTTGTGGTAATTGGAAGGTGAATTTCTTTGGATTCTTCTTTCTCTTCTCCTTTTTATCAAATCCATGGTCCTTCTTAATATCTTGGCAAACTCTTCTTCTTCTTTATCACTTTTATTTGAGTAAAGTTTGCAACTTTATCATCATCTTCTTCATCACTTAAATCATCATCTTAAGTAGCCTTGAAGCTCTTCTTCTTTTCCATGTGGTAATTGGAAGGTGAATTTCTTTGGATTCTTCTTTCTCTTCTCCTTTTTATCAAATCCATGGTCCTTCTTAATATCTTGGCAAACTCTTCTTCTTCTTTATCACTTTTATTTGAGTAACTGGAGTTTGAATAATTTTCTTAAGCTTTGAAGGTGAGAGCTTTCTTTTCCTCTTTGTCTCATTGTCCTATTAGTTTCTTCATCTTTTCATCCTTCTAGAGAGCCATCTTATGAGTGAGAAGCTTGCCAATGAGGGCATTGGTTGGCACTTTTTCAATCTCTAGATTAGGCTTTTAAATGCTATATACTCTTGCACCAAATTTATCCAATGGAAGAGATTTAAGGATTTTAGTATTTACCTCATAGTTGGTAAGAATTATTCCAAACTTCTTTATGTTTGTGACAATATAGAGGAGTCTATTTGTCATGTCGGTGAAGCCTTCATTGTCTTTCATCATGAAGAACTCTCACTCAGTCCCATATATCTCCAACCTACTTAATTTCATAAGAGTTGTGCCCTCATGATAGTTTTCTAGTGCTTTCCACATGGCATGTGCGATTTGACAATGTTGGACTCTCGCAATTTCTTCTCTTGATAAGGAGCTTAGGAGAATAGCCATTGCCCTATTATTCTTCTTATTTGCCTTCCTATGTGCTTCACTTCATTCTTCTCTTACAATTGCCACCTCTACTCCTTCAACCATCTTTGTTAGAAGCTTCCACTCTTCAAGTATATAATCCCATAAGTTGATGAGATCAATATAAAGATAGATATCCATTTTATGCTTCCAAAGAGCATAATCATTTCCATCAAAGTGAGGATTAAGGTAAGAGTGGATTCCTTCTTGTGCCATTGATATTTTCTTACACAATTAAGGCTTTAATTAAGACTTAGCTTTGATACCAATAGTTGGCCCTTGTGCACTAAGAAAGGGGGCTTGAATTGGTGGAAAATTTTAATTTTGGAGGAAGCACACAAATAAAAGATTAGAGAAAGAGTAGGAGAAAAATGAACATGATAGATTTATAGTGGTTCGAGTATTAACCAACCTTATATCTACTCCCTAATTCACCAATTGGTTGTTTCTCTAAATACTAGTGTTTTACAAACCCACACTCAACTTAGTGTTTAGGCTCACACCAAATCCTATAAGTGTTTTCCTAAGGCTCACACTCAAACCTTACATGAGTGTTTTATCGAGGTTAACACTCAAACCTATATAAGAGTTTTCTAAGGCTCACTAAAAAACCTAAACAAGACTTTTCTATATAAAGGCTCACTCTTAAACCTAAATCCAAGGTGTTTAAAGCTCACACCAAACTATGTGTAAAGACTTAAAGTTATGAAAATTAACTTTGCAAGAGTTTTGGCACAATCAATGGTTATCCTTTTGCATTCAGGTCCATTTGGTGCTATATTTATAGGCTACAATCGCCAAAGAGACATTACAAATAAAACTATGCCCAAATCTCCAAAGTATACAAGACAAAGCCGACATTTAATGCTTATAAGATGAAATTTACAGTCGAGACAAAAATTCTTGGTCTCTATTTCGGACTGTGTCTAACGGTTAATGACATGTGATAGCTTGACCTTGATCCTTTCAAAAACTAGTTGTTGGATCTTTGTAACAAATCTTAAAAATAGTGATCGTTATTAAAATTTGCATTCTCTACTAAGGTTGCGATCACTACTAAGCTGCTATACCTATCACAAATTAAACTAGAGTTTTGGCTTTCCTATTTTTTTTGCTGGTTGCGGTCTCTACCAAAATTTTTAGTCGAGACTTTCGGAGATAGATTTTCATACTTTGAGTTTTTTTTTTTTTTTTTTTTTTGCTTCTAATCACTTACAATGAGATTTTAAATTAATATCTACAAGATCAACACTCAAGATTGACATTAGAACCTTTCAATCTATATTGTTAGGATAAAAAAAAACTCATAACTTAGGCTTGACCAACCTAGTCCAACAACAGGTAAGATTGAGTTTTCTCCTAAAAATATATATTATAAATGTGGAGGTAAAGCTATAAGTTTAAGATTGGAGGTGTTTCAATGAAATGGCGTAATTGTTTGGTAGAAGTTGGTTCCTCTAAAGGTAAAAACTTCCTTTCTCTTTGTTTTAATCCTTTTTGAACAATCTCTAAGTAATTCAATGCCTCCTTATGTTCTTCATCCAAGACCTGCACATCATCACAAGAATTAAGAATGATACTCTCCAAAGGATCATCTAATTTAAATGCATTTGTTTTAGTTGCACACACGTTAATGTGAACAATCATATTTATTTCATATTTATTTGTGTTAGGATGTTTCATGGATCTAAACACATTAAACACTACTTCTTCACATTGATTCTAAGAGTAAGCAAACCTTTTTGTACATCAATTAAAGCATTATCGGTAGTAAGAAAATGTCTACCTATAATTAAAGACATTGCCTGATCTTCCTCTATATCTAACATAATAAAATCAACAGGTATAATAAACTTTGCCAACTTAACTAAAACATCCTCTACTTCCCCTAAAATATTTAATACTTCTATCAGCTAGTTGCAAGGTAATAATAGTAGGTGTTAATTTCATGTAATCCATGTTTTTCTAAAATAGGGTATGGCATCAAATTCAAACTTGCACTTAGATCATACAAATATTTTTCAAATTCAGTATCTCTTGGTGTAAGGGATAGAAAAACTCCTTAGATCCTTGAGTTCTAGGGGCAATTTTTTTTTTGGAGAATTGTTGAACATTCTTCATTAAGCTTTATTATCTCACAGTCTTCCCATCTCCTTTTGTTGGAAATCATATCCTTCAAAAATTTAGCATAATTTGGTATTTGTGAAACTGTATTAAGAATAGGAATATTAATATGTACCTTTTTAAACACCTCAAAAAATTTGTCAAATTGTTTATCCAAGTTAGCCTTTAAAACTCTTTTAAGGTAAGGAAAAGAAAGTTTAATAACATCTAAATTCAGTTTAAGTGCACTCTTTTTGGTCTTCATTGGTGAATCATCAACCTTTTTATACTCATCATTCTTTTCTTTAGTATGTTCTTTAATTTCTCCAATTATTCCTTCACCTTTTATAGTGTTATCATTTACTTGTACTTTTAAATTCTTCTTAGTATTGCTAGGGAGCTGACCTTCTTCTCTTCTTCCTGACATCATGTTAACCAGATGTCTCCATTGTACTTTTAAGATTCTAATAGATTTCTCATATTTTTGAAACTTTGCTTCAACTTTATTGATGAACTTAGTAATTAAATCCTCCACATTTCCCTTTGTTTTGTAGTGGTTATTGAAATTTAAAAGGTGCCTTTGGTTGGTTGTTACTTTAAGAAAAATTTGAGTGGAGACTTTAGATTATATGTATTCAAATAGGGATTGAAATTTGACTTGCCACTATGAAAAACAAAATTAGCACTTTCATGATTAGAAATAAGGGAATTTCTACTTGATGATAAGAGCATGATGTCTCATTTGACCACATAAGTTGCATGAATCAAAAGTTGAAACATTCATTGTTGTAGTAAGGAGACTATTTATTTATTTTTTATTCAAAGAAGTAAGTTAAATAGATAAAGTAGTAAAAGAATTAACATTATGTACTCCAGATCCCCTTCAATAAACTTTATCATTATTATATTGGTAGCTATTAGATGCCATTTCTTCTACTAGCTCAAAGGTTTCGTCGGGAGATTTCCTCATAATTGTGTCACTTGTAGTTGCATAAATAATCAGATAGTGACATGAAATAGCACCATTATAAAAAGTTTGAATTTGATGCCAAACTCATATTCCATGATAAAGACACTTCTTAAGCATCTTCTTAAATTGCTCCCAAGTCTCATATAATGACTCTCTCTCTAATTGAATAAAAGTGATGATATCACTTATCAATTTAGCTATTTTAGAGGGAGGGAAATCCTTTGCAAAAATTTGTTCAGTCAAATCAACCCATGTAGTCATTCTACTTGAAGGAAGAGAATTAGGCTAGTCCTTAATTTTATCTCGCAATGAAAATGGAAAAAGTGTAAATCTAATAGCATCATCACTAACTCCATTACGTTTGAAGCTGTCACATATCTTTAGGAAGTTGACAATGTGTGCGTTAGGATCATCACTTCGTAGCCCACTAAATTGGATACTCGTTTTAGTTATCTAGATGATTTCTGGCTTGATTTTGAAGTTATTAGCTTAGATCATCGACTTGTTAATGTTAGAAGTAGCTCTATCAATTGTTAGATAAGCATAATCTAATAGAGTTTGGTTTGCATTTGTTGGGCTACCATTTTATTTTCAATATGCTCTTATTCTTTACCTTTGATGGCCTTTTAGAGTGTATGAAAAGTTTTCTTTATTTTAGGATCAAATTCCATTGGTTCCTCACCATCAGTGTGTGTCATGCTCTAATCAACGTGAACAAGTAAGAATTAAAACCTAAATTAGAAAAATTTAAATTAACCAAGATTAACAAGTTCTAATATTATTTTAGGATTAAATCTCCAACAACGCTATCAAAAACTTGATAGCTGAGATTTGATTGGTCCTAGCAAGTGCACTAGTTATCAAGTAGTAAAATATATCGTTGCCTAAGGATTTAATAAAATAAGTACTAAAACTATAGTTAACTTTTGATTATTTGGACAATCGAATTTAAAAAGTAACTAATTAAACGATGAAAATTTAAAGATTAAAAGCAAATAAACTAAAAGAAAATGAATAAACAATTAGACTTGCAACAAGCAAATTAAAAGTGTTAAGACTATTGGTCCATCTATCCACTCCAATGAACATCAATTTATTAAATTCAATCAAGATAATTTATTATTTTCATATACTGAGATTTTTCTTAAAGTTACTTAATATTCCCTTTCAAAATATATTAATCCTACTTCTATTAAGTAACTCTTAGATTTCTTTATAGAGTTCTCAAGATAGATAACACATTAAACTCTATGAAAGACCTTTAAATTCAGATGAATCATGTATATATATTCCTATATATCATTCAATTCATACCATGAATCATTCAATCAATTATGTAAAATTATTTCTCAATTTATTCACATAAACCAAATAATTCAAGAGGTGGCTAAACTCACAATAGCATTAAGTACAATAATCCATGGATAGTACGAAAATAAAAATATATTGATTAAATAAAACAATATCAATCCATTATTGTGATGAGCCTTTCCATAGCCTTAGCTATTAAAAACGTATTTTTAGTATTATCATGCACATTATTTGAAAAATAATACTCCACCTGTCTCAAAAAATAGTCACTTTAAGATTTTTTTTTTACATTGATGAGAAAATAAATATACTTTACTAGTTTAATAATTAATGATGGTAAATTGGAAAAATTTGATTATAATTGATGAATATGGACATGTATTTTAGAATATCTAAAAAAAGAATAGTGGACAATCTCAAACTTTTTAAGATAAAAAGTAATATTATTAACATTTGATATTTATTATTATGTTAGTGTCACCTCATTAGCAATAAAATGGTGTTAGTGAATTTGATAAAAGCTGGCCCCTTAAATCATTAAAAAAAAAAAACTTATGATTATACTTACCAAATCATAAGTATTTTTTTATCAAAAAATTAGACTATTATAAAAATGGATAAAATATGATGACCCTAAATTTTGCACTAATGTACTATTTAAACCTTTGCTTTCAAAATTTATATTAAAACATCCATATAATTTAATTATGTTAGAAAAATACATCTTTCTGTTAAAATAATATGAAATGTCAATTATACCCTTAGTGCTAAATTAAATTTTCTTCTTTTAATGAAAGCCTTTTTAACTAAAAAGAAAAAAATCCACAAGACTCATTCAACAAACTTAATAAATTTCATCATTCAATACCTCACCTTACAAACTCAATTCAACAAACAAAATCACAACTCATTCACAATCCCAATCATAAAATAGAAGGATGGGGAAGTTCATTTCAAATTTCTAATGGGTTATATCATGGAAACAAAGCTGGATGATTATACTTCAGTCTTCTCCATGTTGGCTTGGTCATGTTGGTGTGTAAGGAATAAAAGATGTTTTGATCATATCATTTTGTAATCAGTATATAATCATTAATAAGGTGCTCAATCTCTTGTTAGAATTTCAAACAAAAATGACCAAATGATGAATTCTTACATCAAACCCACACAAAACTTCCTGACGACATCTAATCTGATGATGGTTGCTTCATACTTTTCTCTATGATGGATCAAGATAATGATTTGAACTAATCCAAGGTCTTCATACCTAGAAATTCTAGCTTCTAAATTTTCAAATTAAAACTCATAGTCGAGTAGCCTTTTCTTCATCACAATTAGAAGAAAATTTTTTCTTTAAGGAGTTGGAGTTCTTAAGCGGATAGTTGGAACGATTTGGATGCTGCTAGGATTATTTCTTTCTTTTATTACAGGTGGCGATGGGGTTGGAATTTGACGATGGTGGTGGGTTAGGTTAGGAAATAAAGAGAATGGAAGGAGATGGGGATGATACGATGGATTTTTGAGTTTGATAATTATTGTATTTAACTATTGGGTTTAATCATTTTGATTTCTATATTTGATTGTTGGGTTTCTGAGTTTGATAATTATTGTGTTTAGTTGTTGAGTTTGATTATTGATAATTGTTGAGTTTGATAATTGCTTCACAAGGGTATTTTTAAAAAATTTAGTTAATTTTTTACTTTTTCAAGTTTAACTAATGTAAGAACCCAGTAAAACAAATGAATGTTCGGTTATGTGTAACAAAGTCCAAACATAGGGGTATTCTAATATAATTTTTAAAAATAGAGGACTAAATCGTACATTAAAGCAAAACCTAAAGGGTCATCGTATTTAACCTTATAAAAATTAAAAAATTTTACATTCAACTTTTTTATTTACTATTCTTATTATTTTAATAATTATTATCAATTAAAATATATTTCAAACTAAGAATTAAAATTAACATTGAAAATAATAATGCCATGATAAAATTCTTATTTAAGGGATATTAAAGGGAGTGAGGCTGTTCAAATATAATATCTAAAATTTTTCAATTTAGTTGCAGTAAATAAATTTCTCCTTTTTTTAGATAGAATATTAATAGAACTTGGGCTTTTAAATAATTTTTAGTGTTGGCAAGAGTGTTTATGAGAGATTTGAAGAATTAGATGGGCTAGGCTAGTAAGCTTTCAAACCTTGTCGAAAAAACTAAGAAGAGGAAAGAATTGTTAAAGAGAGTAGCTTATAGGCTCTTAATGGTGATTTCTTAAAGTGAAAACTGAATGAGAAATTAAAGAGGTTTAATTTTTATTTACAATGTTTTTATAGGTGCGTGTCACTCATAGGTATGCATGTGTGCATTTGCTTCACACATAGGTGGATAAGCTAAAGAAATTTTAAAACTCAAACTCTTCACTCTCACTTGATAAGATAAAGAAATGCATGTGTGTGCACAAAGGTCATCCTTATGCATGTGGCAAACATAGGCAAAAAATGTGGCAGCCTTCTAATTTGAGGTCTAATGTATTTTAGGAAGGTGACAAATTCATTTTTCTATTTTTCTCTTATCTCGAGGTATTTTTATCTGAAAACCAAGTTTGTTTTTCATTATATGTTTAGGAGATAACATTCTGTTGGCTATCATCATTGGGCTATTTATGAGTGCCTTAGGTTTTGTAATTTTTCGCTTGGGAGGTTGGAGAGAGGGGGGGTGGGGGGGATCTCATAGCCCTTGCATGAGTTTAAAGCCTTAAGCCTAAATAGGTGTTCATCTAGGACCAAAAAGTAGGGTAATATATTGGTACCATCCATAGGAATTTTCAACTTTGGTCGGGACAAGAATTTTGGGAAGGCAAAAATCTGAACCTATTATAAGTCAATTAGAAGGCCCATTTCCTCTTCACCCCATAAAAGGTTGGGTTCAAAAATTAGGTACAACTTGGGAAAGAGGTTATATACCTCCAAACCATTTGGATATTAGGATTTGGCCTTCAGGTGTCTTTGTTTCACTTTTAATATTTTACTTGAGTGATTAATTAGTCAAATTAACAATCTTAAGCATACATCTATCACAATCAAACCAATTAAATCATTTCATCATTCCATAAGGGAAAAGGGACATGCATCATGGTATAGGGTTCATCATGCATATCCATACTTCCACTCAAGCATAATCATTGCTCATGGCATAGGGGGTTTAACATGCATTATCATCCATCCATTCAAGCATAATCATTCATAATCTTGTAAGATGATAATCAAGACCATCGTGGTCTAACTCAAATAAGGACAACGCCATTTAAGGAAAGAGAACAAGTTAGTGACTACTAAGAAGAAAACGAGTAAAAGAAGCTAAAAGGAAAGCAGATAAAGTCCATAGTAATTAGCTTACACATCCCTAAAATCAAGGTCCTTAGACATACATTTAAGTCCATAACATCACATAGACAACATTAAACATTAATAAGCATGAGTATTATGAAATAAGAATCGTAAATAAGCAATGCAAAGCCTAATGGAGGATATTCAATGGCCTAAGGCTAAATCATCACAAAAGGAGGTTATGGGATTAATGAATCCTTTCTCTCATTGTCCACAAAGAGCTAGACATCCACAAGCACTACTAACCATAAAAAAGGTTAGAGTGCATATTAACAAATGAGAAGTTATAGCGATAAAACATGTGTTAATAGTACTTAGAAATGCATAACCAAATGGAAATGCATAATTAAAGATGTAAACAACCATAGAATGGCTCTCAAGGTCCTAGGAGTGACTAACTCTATTATGAAGGGAGAATGTTTGAAGAACATGTGATTCCAAAGCATTGGACTCACTCCTCTACTTTACATGATGTGTTTTGAATGATAACAAAACTATAAAACAAAACTAAGAGAAGTTTTAATGTTTGTACTTTAGTGTTTTTGGATGATTTGAATGAACCCAACGAATGTTAATGTGGGAGATTATTGTGAATGCTAGGGGAATAATATTTAGAGAACATGTGACCTAAGACCCGATAAATGTTAAAGGGCCAGAACAAGTTCAATGGGCATTGTGTAAGTTCAACAAGTATTGAACATCTCCTAATAGGCATTAGACCATTCAACGGGCATTAAAGGATGAATAATAAATGTTGATTGGACGCTGCAAATAGCCAAAGACTTCTGGACCTCATAATAGGCATTGTCCCTTTATAACATGTGTTGGAGAACTACTCTAGGTTGAGCTATGCTGGACCTCACCATGGGCATTGAAGTTTCACAACAGGCGTTGCTCTTGCCTAGCAACATACATTGCGTATTCATAACATGCATTATAAGTGTCCAAGCTTAAGCTAAAGCTTTTGAAACTTGAAATGGGCATTCACCCTTCTCAACAGGCATTAAAAGAGTTTTTTAATGGGCATTGTAAATTGCTCAACGGGCTTGGAAAGAAACTGTGTAAAGTTTTAACAAGAGAACAAGAAGTTCAAGCTTTTTGGAAATGAACAATGGATATTATTCTTACTCTAATAGGGATTGTTATGAAAGCTAATGGCATTGAATAATGATCAATAGGCATCAGTAGTAACTTTTATGACTTCAATAGCGGTTGATGAAG
Organism: Omphalea diandra; assembly: GCA_949677035.1. Classification (NCBI taxonomy): domain Eukaryota; kingdom Viridiplantae; phylum Streptophyta; class Magnoliopsida; order Malpighiales; family Euphorbiaceae; genus Omphalea; species Omphalea diandra. Next base: position 62,573 of record CATIWR010045051.1, read on the forward strand.
GACAATGGTTGTTGTCACCTCTAATGGCTAGTTTCGCATAAAAGTTGTTAAACATAATATCAACTATTCTAATGACTAGTTTTGGAGTTTGAATATATAATGAGCATTTTGAAGACTAGAAAAATGTAAGACACTTTAAAGAATACTTGTAAACATTTAGAGAACTTTTAGCAAGTCTTTGTGCAAACTTTTTTGGGTGTTGCTTGTATTTTTGGGTAAAGTGAGATTACTTTATTACTCTTTTTGAGAGTAGGTTTTCTTGATCACTAATAGTGTATTTGCTGCCTAATTAAGAGACATTTGACACTGCTTAGATCTATTCTTGCTATTAGTTATAAAGGTTGGTATTATGCCTAGAAAAATACCAAGGGAAATGTTATCCTTAACCTGTAAAAGGTAAGGTTCTTCATGAGCCTGTAAAAGGGAAGGTTATCTTTGAGCCTTGAAAAGGGAAAGGTGGTTCCTAAGCTTGCAAAAGGAATAGAAAGGCCTAAGTGAAAGCTTGGGTAGTGGAGTAAACAAGTTGCCGAACCATTAAAAATTCCTTGTGTTGATTTGTATTGTTTGCTTTTGCTTAGTGTATTTTTGTTTATATTTTTATTTATGACACAATTCACCCCCTATTAGATTGCCACATGTCCATCCAAGGCCAACAAACTCATTACATGGTCACTGTCAAAAGAGGATCAAAATAGAACCTTAACCATCACACTAAATCACAAAAAAAGGAACATGACGCATTGTATGAAAAGTAGTTGTGAAATCACTTAAAAATCACTCTCTAGTTCCAATTTTTATATGAATAGGGATTGTAGGATTTTTAGCCTCCCATATTCTGTTGTTGCAACATTGAAAAATCATAAAAAAAAAAAATTTTTTGAAAAAGGTGAAATTTAGATAGGGAAAAAAGTAATTTTTTGCAACAATTGTCTACTAGTCAAACTGGGCTATACAACCTAATGTAAGGGTTGTACAACTTATAAACAATGCTATACAACCCTTATTTCCTAGATTTTAAAAACAGAGAGGGAAAAGAAGGGAAGAAGAAGGCGGAGAGTGAAAAGGGGAGGGGTTCTTGGATGTCTTTGTACATTTTTATGCACTCAGAGGCTCATAATTCCAATACTTTCCTCTAAAATGCATAGGGAATGCATAATGATTAAGAGATTAGGTCTAGTTCTATCTTGGAGTGAGTTAGGTTTTAGAATTTATGTGTTTGAGGGATGTTTGAGAGTGAATTTTGGCAGAGTAACTTTGGGTTTTTCCAAGCCTCCTCCTCTCTTTAAATGGGAGGGGTATTTATATGTGGTGAATGAGTGCAACAGACCTTACAATGGTTCTGGTCACACCATGGATGCATCCAATCATCAAAAGGGAGATGAACCTCTTGGAATTTTGGTTTGCACGCTGGCTGTACAATTAAGGATGGATTGTAAATCTATTTGTCAAGGCTGTGTAACCCTAAGGTTTAATGGGGGACTAGTTCTAGAAGATTCTGGTGGCTAGAGTTTAATGGGTTGCATAGCCTTAGTAGTGGGTTGAACAACACTAGGATTGGACTGTACAACTTTAGTGGGCTAACTTGATAGCTTGGGCTATTGGTCTTAGGCTTGGTGATGGACCTTTGATCTAAGGCTTTGTTTTAGGCTTCTCCAAGGTTTTCTAAGACTTTTATCTCTTCCTTTAGCAATTCCCCTTGCATTTTAGGGATGTGTTCAATCATTTTCATTGTCGGGCTCTGCATCTAGAGGTCCAGAATCTTATGCTTACATTATACCTTTATTAAATCCAATGTTAATAATTTATCTTCTACTTTGATGGAGTTTTCCAAAAACATGCATTTAAAAAATATTTTAAATAAAATCATTATAAAGTACAAATGTGGATGCCAAAAATAAACTCTAGTACTATAAGGGATACATGCAGAGTTATTTATCTTGCCCTCTATTCTTAGGCAATCCAACAAGATGGTGGATCATTATTAGTGTTTCCTCTGGTGTTCCACTTCATTGTTATTCTCTTCAGAACAATCTAAGACTCTCTATTATGATTGTGGTTGCAATAACTTCAATTTTTTTTAGGCTTTCTATATCCTTAATGTACTTATTAAAGTTTTTATTGAAGCAATGCTCCAATAGGTTCTTTTATCAAAATTTTCAAGTCCTGAGTGTGTGATGCTCTTGATAGGTTACTTTCTTACAAAATTTGTAATTTGCAACATGCTTATTAATATCACTATTGAAATAATGCTCCTAGTAGGTTCCTTTAGGTAGATTCTTCTATTCTTTTGGTGTGCTTTCTAAAATTTAATAGTTGAATTGATGCAATAAATCTTATGTTAACAAAAACCTTATCCTACTAAAGTAACACCCCAACATATTTTTTTTTTATTCTATTCGAGTTTCTTTCAATCTTGGCATTTGTTTAATTCTTTGAATTTATGAAGCTTTAGACCTAGTCCTCGATTTTAATCTTCACAAGACTTGGGCTTAGTTTTTCACTTTTTTATTTTCAATTATAAGGCATTCGTCTACTCCTTCATTCCATAAGGCTTAAGGCCTAATTCTTAATTTCTTTATCTTTGATCTATAATGCCTAACTCTTCATTCTACAAGACTTAAGGCCTAGTTTTCATTTTTTTCTAGCTTCCACTTCTTTAATACAAAGCTCCAAACCTAATTCCTTATTTCTTAAATTTCAATCTTTCTTAAATTTTGAAGCTTTGTCCATATTTGTTATTTTTTAAAAAAATTATTTTCCTTTTTTCTTTTTTTTTTTTTAAATTTCAATATGTGTACATTACACATTTATGTGCGTGATAGCATGTACGGGCTTCCCATGTGCATATTAGTGGTAAATCCTTCTTAATTCGCACCTAAGCCTTCCTTTTTCTTTCATTTTCACTATTTTATCATCTTCTCCAAGCCACCCACCTTCATTCTCTTTCATTCCTTTCTTTCTAAAACAAAAATGGTTAATCCTATCGCACCATTAACATTTGATGATCAAAATTTCAAGTTTAAGGCATTCACTTTAGTTCGTTAGGATTTTCATTTTGTTCTTGAATAAAAAAGGTTTCTTTATAGTTAGAGATACATACACATTGCTTAGGTGTGCTTGGAGCTTGGTAAGTCTTTTTTCTTTTTTTTTTTTTTGTGATTTAGAGTGAATTTTGGTACAAATTCTTGGAAAATTTATGAGGAACACAAAATGTATGAAGAATGTCCACACATGAATACCTTATGCATTGTGCACACATAAGTAACCCATGCTTGTTTATGCATATATATTCGTGCCACACATGTTTAATGCAAATTTCTTTTTCCCCCATTTTTTTTAATGTTTTTCTTGCTCTTTTCACCCATTTTGCATATAACATGATGATTCCACCCATTAAGGAGATTAAAATATGTCTTATGCTAAGGAATGATATGATGTATTCTCTAGAGCAATTTGTAATTATTCTTTCACTTTCTCATCAATAGATCAAGTCTAATTATTGCATGATTTCAACTTTAATGGAGTAGTAGATGGACACTAAACATACATTTTATATACTTATTACTGAGTTGACTATCACCTTAATTGACTTATTTGATTGCTATTTTAGATTTTTCTAATGATATTACATCTATTTGTATTATCCTTCTTCATCATAGTCATTTGATTTTGCCTTTGTCATTTATGACCATCTCCAGTTTAAGACAAGTGTCTTATAAGTCTTTATTTTAGTAGTGGAAGTTTAGGGCAAATGAGGATGCTACAAGAGATTAAACAACTAGTTTAGTGCTTTTGCTTTTATTTGTTTGATTGAGTTCTCTTCTTGAATTGGAATATGATGAGCTTGAGCTTTTTACCCATTTTTTTGATACCTAGACTAGGTTACTAACTTTAATTAAGGGAGTGCCTTATTGGCTCACATTTATTGGTGTTTGGATCATGCTAGTAATGTATAAAATTTCTAATAAGAATATTGGTGCATTGTAGATCTTTTTATTTCACATCTATCTTCCACTTTTCTTTCCTTATAATACACTTTCCTTCTTACTCTAAGAATGGGCTTATGAGATGAGATTATTCTTTAGTCTTGATGTCAATGCTACCATGGCAAAAAAGATAAGGTTCTCTTCCATTAGGTCAAGTAATATTTCAAATAGTGAAAGGAATCCATTCGTGCTTATAGTTTGTATGATTAATGGTTATACCTAAACCAACTAACATGGGATTAGGCATGCATTAGAAAGAAAACAATCTTCCTTTATTCATTAATCATTTCTCATTCATTCTCAAACATATAGGTGGTGCCCTCTTCCTAGGGTCCTATCCAAGATTATCCAGACTTGATTTCTACTTTTCTAGTTCATATGGATCTTTGTATATACTTACTAGGACCCACTTATAAGAGTTAAAGGTTCTACTTGGCATTATGTTCCAATTGCTTCTATATCATTTATGTCGCGTACTTTTAAACTATCTAACAATGCGCTTGCTCTTACTTTTAATGGAGTAGATTGCACAACCTACTTAGAGCCTTTCAATAAAGGTGTATATGTGCATCTCATTTAGGATCAATTACTTGGTCCCACTGAATAGTGCTTTTCATGCCATAGTGCACTAGCCATTTCCTAAAAGTTCATCAATAAGTGTTCTTTCTATTCTTATGATTTCTTCTTTCTTCCTATTCCTTCCTCTTGATTAACTTGTTCTAGTCATTTAAGCTTGAAATAGATCTCATAACTTAGATAAAGGTGTACTACTTTTTCTTTTGCCCTTGCTACTTAAGCACTCATGGGGGTTCATGTTAGAGCTATCACTAATCTCCCTAATGGACATCTTGTTTACCATTCTTTAGAGGGATGAATGGTGAAGCTTTCCTTCCATCATGGCATTTGTACCTTCAATTATGATCTTACAAATACCACTCATGTACGAGTCTTTTTCTCTTTTGTTTCTTTAAGCTTTCTTTTGGGTTTTTATGATATTCTCAATATAGGTTGCCTAATCTTCTTCAATGTGACTTTATAGGTGGTATAATTTTTGACATGCTATGCACCTAGAGTTATTTACAATCTTACATGAGTCCTTTAATCCTTTACAACTTTTTCTTCATCTTTGGCATGTGATATTCTCATTTCCTTGGTTATTTAGAAGACCATACAGTAGTAGCATAAAAAGGACTTCAGGTAACGAGTTCATGACCTAAACAAAAGGATTATACAAATGGAAATAGTCATAGCTATGAGTGGCAATAAGAACTTTGATGATGGTGGCCATGATGATGATAATGCAATATTTCATTATTTTCCTTATTGTTACTAATGTATATGGGCCATCTTTTAGCACTTTGAATGACTAAAAGCATCCTAAGGCCCTTAAACTTTTCAAGGCTCATGAACTAGTATTTTCATATATTGAGTCCTTGGACAATTATTTTTTTATTCAATTTAATCATTTTTTTATAATTCTATTTACTTCATCCTAATTAGTAATAATAACAAGATAGATAAGGTGAAATAAGCTTTATGACAGCATGAATTGATGTCTTGGTAAATGTTTATATGATTTCAAAGAAAATAAAAGAAGGGAAATTGAGCCTAAATTTTTTAATTTTGTAAGAAGAAAATGATAAAGGATAATAAGAGCTAGATGATATGGATCGTGAGAAGAAGAGTTAGAGATACTAAGAAAAGTCAAGGGATATAATGTTGTCAATGCATGTTTTATGTTCGGTCCTAATTTTCAATAATTTAGTTAGTCTAGTCCCAAGATTGGTATAAGTAAATGATGATAATAGTTGGGTTATTAAGCATTGGGGGTTGAAAATAGTGGGTAAAACATTAATAAAACCACCCAAAAAAGCATGATTCTTATGATCATTAGGGGATCATAAGGTTTACAGTATTACATTGGTACAACTCAAAAATAGAATGAAGTTTCCACCAGTGTGACTAGGATTATCTAGGATGATTTCATGCTTTTCGAGGTAGAGCAACTGCCAGGATATCACTTACAATGCCCACACACACTGAGATCACTTAAATAAGCTGCAATATAATTGTGTAAGTAAAATTACTTAATTTAATGTTTTACTACTTATAAAATCATAAATGTAGAATGAAAGAAAATGGGAAAGGCATAAATGTAATAAAAGCCATATATAATTATTTTTTCAAATGGATATACAATGAAGGGGTATCTTTAGTGGTCTCTCAAAGTAGTAGTAGTGGAGGAGAGGTCATTTTAGCAATGCCTTTTAGTAGGCGCATTAGTGAAACAGTGGTACCTCAAGGAGAGGTTTGTTACTATGAGGTCATGCCATCCAAAAGGCCCATCCCTAAATCCCATCTTCCCTTTATGTTCTCTGAGAGGAGTCTAGCTAGCTCGACATTAATGAAAAAGATTATAGGGTTAGAGGGAGAATAATTCCTTCTTAACATTACTCTTGATGAGTATGAGGGCTTTGCTTAGGAGTTGCTTTTAAAGGCTTTTCCCTTGAAGAAGGAGGCTTCATCTACTGCTGCTTCATAAGGGTCCTAGTTTGTTTCTGATGCTACAAGCCATACTGGTCAAAAAAGGTCACACATAGAAAGTGGATCTGATGCATTTAGAGGTAGGGGTGAGCTTTAGAGCATTTCTCATGTATTGGTTGACCTTTTGAATCCCTACCTCATAAGCTAAAGGAAGAAGATAGGTTTAAGTAAGTTTACCATAGTTCCTTGTCAAACCATCCAACTTTAGTTTGACCCTCTAATAAACATGACAACTAGTTTTCCACATTTTATAAAATGGAACACTATCTTGCACTATATTCATAACCTTTTTCATGCTTGACATATTATTTTGCTTTTAATAAGTTCCCAAGAAGCAGTTGGAGAAAGTCATGTGCCTTTTAGTGGTCACAAAAGGCATGTATATAGGTTACACTTGAGCCTTATGGGTAAGACAAAATGTGTTGGACTAGGTTGGTCAATCCTCTTTTTTGATCTTGATAAATAGATTAAACATTTTTAACACTATAAGTGTTATGGATACAGTAGAAAATTTATATTTCTATTGAAAGTTGCATGGAGTTAAGAATCCAAATTGGTGTGTAAATCGTGATTACTAACCATTAAATAGTAGCCGCTACTCAAAGGAAAGCTTGGCATAAGTTAGACAGTCTAGTTGTGGTCTCAGTTATGGTATCCCTCATGACTGCTACAATTAAATGAAGGTGGAGGGATTCTAGCTTCTAGTTTGGCTAGGCCATGTCTCATGGCTAGTTGAAGATCTAAAAATTATGACAATGACATTACTTATAATGATCGCTACATGCCATGCTTCACTTCTCCATCACTCTTGTTGAGTTTGCAATAGGTAGTAGTGCCTAGGTTCGCCAGTGTGATCATGATAGTGCTTACGACCATCTTATAGTGCCTGTGATCTTTAATTCTCCTAGAAGGGATATAATAGCTACATTTTTTGGAAGAGCCAATGTTGTGATGCCACATGCAATAACCGTTAGACACAATTGAAAATCACAACTGCAAATAAGCAAAACTTGAGTCATGACTGCGACATTCCTATTTCGATCATGACTTTTGTCTGACAAGCATTTAACACAAGATTTTTCCACCAATTTAAGATATGGAAATAGTTTTGTGTGTAACTTCTCTTTGGTGAGAGTAACTTATAAATTCTCCACTAAATGGACATAAAAATAAAAGAATAGCATTTATTGAGGCCAAACTCTTACAAATTTATTTCTTAAATTTCTCTCTCTTAATTACTCCTTGTTATTGAGTTGTGCAAAGTTTTTTGTGAGCTTCAAACACCTTTTAGGATGAGGTTTGAAAGTGACCCAATAGAAAACTATTGTATAAGTTTGAGTGTTAGCCTTGGGAAACACTTGTTAGGCTATGTGTGAGCCTTTATAAAGCACAAGTTATAAAATTTGGTGTGAGCTTGTAAAACATCATTGGGTATTAGTGGACCACCTAATTAGAAAAATTGAGGAATGGATGTAGGGTTAGTTAATGCTTAAAATACTATAAATTATTGTGTTCTAATATTCTCCTACTTTTTTTAATACTTGCATAACAAACCTTCCCTCCAAAATCTTAAATTTTTGACCAATTCATCCCCTCTTCTTCGTGCACAAGAGCCAATAAGTGGTATCAGAGTAAGACCTCAATTCAAGCCTTAATTGTGTGAGGAAAGATCATAGTACAAGAAGAAATCCATTCACACCTCAAGTTCTTCTTTGATGGATTCATTTGAAGTATAAAATGGAGATTTATCTAGATAGTGACTTAGAGGATTTATGGGATGTTGTAGTCAAGAAATAAAAACCACTAACTAAAGTTAGGGATGGGAGTGAAGAGTTGATTCCAAGGGAAGAATGGGTGGAGGCTCATAGAAGGTCTAGTAGCAAAAATAAGAGGGCAATGGCTATTCTCCTAAGCTCAATGTTAAGAGAAGAAATTGGTAGGGTTCAACATTGTCTAGCTGGACATGGAATTTGGAAAGCCTTGGAGAACTATCATGAGGGAACCACCATTATGAAATTAATAGGTTGGAAATGTATGTGACAAAGTGGGAGCTCTTCATGATGAAGGGTAGTGAAAACATCACCGATAAAACCAATAGACAATTCTCTATTATCACAAACATGAAGAAATTTGGAAGAGTTCTTACAAACCATGAGGTAAACACTAAAATTCTTAAATCTATTCCTTTTGAAAAGTTTGGTGCCAAAGCCTGTAGTATATAAGGATCCAATCCAAAAATTGAAAAGGTTTAAATGGATGTCCTCATTGGAAAGCTACTTACTCATAAGCTGGCGATAAAGAAGGGTGAGGAAATGAGGAAGTTGAGAGGACAAGGGGATGAAAATGAAACATTAGAGAAGAAGACTCTTGCTCTCAAATCAAGTAAGGACAAGGAAGTGGTAGAAAGCACTAGTGATAGTGATGAAAGTGAAAAAGAGGAAGAGGAACTTGTAATGCTTTCAAGGGCATCCAAGGAGCTCATGAAAAGAAGAAAAGAGAGAAGGAACCTTAAGAAGACAACATAGTCATTTTACTTCATAGAAAAGAAGATTGAGGTGACATGCCTTCAATATGGAAAGCAAGGTTACATAAAACCCGAATGTCCTGTGCTTAAAAAGAAGAAGAAGTGGGATAAGGAGAAAAAGAAGAGCTTCAAAGCTACTTGGTATGATGATTCAAGTAAGGAAGAGGAAGAAGAAGAGGTTGCACACTTTTGCTTTGTGGCTCAAGAGGATAATGTATATAAGGTAAGTACTTCTTCCCATCCTTGTGATGAATATGATGTGTTTGAGGATAAAGAGGATGAGCTTCATGAAGCTCTAACCTTGAGATGTGATAAATATAAGTCTCAAATGGAAACTCACAAGAAAAAATGTTCAAAACTTAAGGACGAATTTAAGGATTTAAATGATCCTGTAAATGACTTGAGAACTTCTAATGAAGTGCTTAAGAAATCTTCATAAAATATTTCTAAAACTTCACCCTCTATTAAGTCTTTGAGAAAAGAAAATGACACTTTAAAAGGTGAAGTAATTGATCTTAGACATTCCATCTCAAAATTTCATAAAAGGAAAAAAAGTTTTAGATACATTCATTGTATCTCAAAGACCTCCCCAAGTGAGACTTGGTTTAGGCTTCGATCGAGCCTCCTCATCTACAACTTCTCCCTCCATCTTTATTAGAGCTTCTACACCTCAAGAGATTATTGGTAAGAAAAGTGCTCCAAGCACTAAGCCTCCTAAGCCTAAGAGAAAAATGAAGGCTCCCCAAGGCTAAAGAGGTAAGTCTTAAAGAGCCAACCATACATACATGTACTTGAAGAGGCATGTCCTGTAACATCCCTATCCACATTCATTGGCATTATCACATGAACATATTCATTGCATAAATGATATGAAATCTCACATGAACATAGGCATTAGATAAATGATAATTTAGATACGTGAATTGGATAAGCACGACGATGACACATGCACCATTGCATTTGGGACATTTGAACATATATGTAGTGCTTGTATAGTTGCATGACAAATTGTTTTATGTTGTGTGCTTATTGGAACATCATAAATAGTGTTATTATAGAGCTTATTTTAAAGTATAAGGAGCATCTAGGAATTAGGAGATGGATGGAGGTGCTTAAGGAATGAAGAAGAGGGACTAAAAGAGGAAAGTGAACTTCCAACAATAGGAATGCAGCACCATGATTTTGTCTTATTGTAATAGGCTTACAAATAGAATTTTGAGCCTTTAGGATCATAATTAAGGGGTTAGACATGAGGTACAATATAAGAAAGAGAGAGCTAAGGAAGAAAGAAAGAAAGGAAGAAGAAAAAGAAGAAGAAGAAGAAGAGAAGGAGATAAAGAAGTGTGAGCTGCCTAGGAAAGAGTCCTAAGGTTTTCTAATTCTGGGACAATAGGTAAGCTAATTTATCTTCTTCTCAAATGAAATTAACCTCTAATGACATGTTAATCAGGCATGGTTAGTGAGAATTATGGAGCAATTGAGGCAGAGCTCTTGGATGGAAGTTGAAATTCAAGAGAATAAGAGCTCTTTTTGTTGGATTTTGCTGTTAGAGCAGAATTTTGTACCCACGATTTCATAACCCTAGAAGAAGAATTAGGAAAAGTGCAAAATATAAAAGTTGTAGGTTTATATCCCATATCAATGCATATGAAATGGTTTTGCTTGATTTGGTGTGTGTGAGGATTTATGGCTCCTTCATTAGTACTAGTTCACAATCAACCGAAATCACCTTAGTCTTTCTGTTTTCTTATATTTTGATGGCCTTATATTCTGATTTGACAAAGTGTAAAACATGAAACTTATAGGAGTATATCCCTTATAAATATTGAAAAGCAGTTTTGATTGATTTGTTGTGTGAAAATAGATATGGCTCATTGATTGGGACTGACCCTATTCCCAGATGAAACCCTACCTTTCTTTTAATTTTATTTTCTAACAATTTGATGGCCATTGATTCAGAATTTGATAATGGTCCAAACTTGAAAGTTGTATATCTATGTCCGATATACATACTTGTGAAATATTTTTGCCAAATTCAGCGTGGTTTTTGAGATATTGTCCCTTCATCATGACTGTTTGTCAACATGTTACAAACCTTCTCACTCTGAGATTGGTCCTTTGTTTTGGTGACCTTATAAACTGAATTAGACAACGAGTAAAACATGAAAAGTGTTCCTTCACATGTTTTGTGACTGATGTTAGATTATTATTGCAATTGGATTTTTACAATTTGAGATACACCCAATAATGTAAGACCTACTCATACTGAGATGACATTACAATAGGGCCAAATTTAAAAATTCACCACATTTTATGTGTATCTGAAGTTGGCCTAAAATTTGAATATGTTGTATCATTATGTGTCTAGTTTGTTTGAAAAAAAGAATCAAGTTATTTGGATAAGTATATCTCGAGTTATTTCTATGAGAGTGTAGCAAGCTCAAGCTGCCATATAAGAAAAACATGCATAAACACTAGGTCCACTTGCATGAATCATGCCACAGTTGAATACCAAGCATTCATAATCATTTTGACATACTTATAACCATGTATGTATCAAATGTTAGGATCTTAAAACTTTGAGGAAGTCCTAGAGAGAGAACCAAACCTACCATAAAGGTTGGTCACATAAAAAATATGAGTAAAAACTATAATTAGATTCAATGTGTGTGTGTGTAATAATTTTATGATATAATTATGTTCTATTACATGTATATACAATGAATTATTATATTTTACATGTGAATACAAGTCAAGTGAGAATCATATGCTCTTAATGATTACTTGGTATGCCATTTGTGAATGAGCACTTGCACATGAAACTAAAAAGGTGTTGTGACCGGCTTGTCAAACACTTGCAAATCACGTGGAAGATGGACCAATAGGTCCCATTGGCACATGTTATTAATCAAATGAATCACTTTTTATATGTTGGCCAATAAAATCAAATGTTACTTGAATCACACGAATTTTCGATAGTAGTGTTTGCCTTGCATGGTCACGAAAAAAAATTAATCTATTGCACTTGCACTTGCATAGTCAAATGTTATACTTGTAATGTATCCTAATGATATTTGATTGTTGGCTGTGACATAAGAATCTAATTATTGTTTTTATTCATTGAGTCATGACTCACCAAATCACAACTTTATTTTTCAAATACCGAAGAATAGAGATTGGACACTTTGGTGCTTAGAGTTTTTGCATTGAGATATATGGACCACAAGTTGTCAGTTGAATTTCAACTCTCTCTCTCCTTATGTCATGTACATACATTTAGATAAGAACTAGTTATGGTCACTAGTCTTGATATTAGTTAACATATATGTATATTAAATACATGTTTGATTGTGTATGTATGATGAATAAAACCTTTATGCATTTGTATTTTCGGACATGTATGCTATGAGTTTTGTAAATGAAAATGGTCGTTACAGTTTTTGGTATCAGAGCGAGGATAGGTTCCATAAGGACATACATATGAACATGACATGAATTTTGCACTATTATACATTATTATATGACATAGTCTTATATGTCTATAGGGCATTAGTAGAGGGTAGTCATGGTAGTACTCATGGCTCACCAAGGAGAGAGGAGTCAGCCGATTTGCATTTCATAGAAGCATTATGCCAACCATTGTGAGATCAACCTGCTGAGAAAGTTAGACCTCTTACACATTCTCATGCACAACACATATCTCGTAGTTAACTACAACATAGAATTGGTGAACCAACAGTGCATGGTATAGAAATTCAAAAAGAGAGAAGGTATGATAAATTAAGAACACAGGGTGGAGTTGACTTTAGTGATACCACAGATCCATCAGTGGCAGAGACATGGCTAAAAATAACACAAAGAGTTTTGAACTTGACATAAAATTTTGATTACGCGGTATCGCTATTATAGGGGGATGCATACGATTGATAGGAAACCATTCCAGGGAGTTATGCCTAGCCTCCAGTGCTTATATGGGATGACTTTCTTTGTGAGTTCAATAACAATTACAAGCCAGAAGTATATAAAGATGATAAAAGAATAGAGTTTTTGAACCTAAAGCAGGGGCATATGACTATAACTGAATATGAGGTAAAATTCAATCAATTATCTAATTATGCATCCTTCATGGTAGCCACTGATAAAGACCAACATTGAAAATTTGAAGAGGGACTGAGATATGAGATCCAAAGTAAGATCACAACTGCAGATCTTAAAAGTTATACCAAACTCAAAGTTGCCGCAATCAAGATGGAAAGATTAGAAAAAGAAAGGATGGAGCAACGAGTAAAAAGAGGGCCTACTAGTTTATGAGGGATTTTAATAGAAAGAAAGGTAAATGTGTAGATTATATGCCATCACAGTCTAGTGCTAAGGGTGGTTACTCTAGCTATAGAGGCAGATGAGTAGGACTTTCATCTTATGCAGGCAGAGGTCAAGGTCAAGTTATGCAACAATGACCCTTATGTGTACATTATGGCAGACAACATATGGGTGAATGTAGAAAATTGACTGGTGGTGCTACTTTTATAGGTCTCTTAATCATATGCCTAGAGATTGTCCTGAAAAATCTAGAATGTCAGAGGGAGGCAGAGGTAGAGCTACATTAGAGCCTATAGTTGAAGTTTCAAAGGCAAGTGGAGTTGGAGTATCATTTGGTAGAGGCAGAGGCAGAGGTCGAACAACCACAATTGGCTAAGGAATAAGCAGATCAGAAGGTCAGAGTTCTAGACCCTCGACACAGACCAGAGTATTTGCCATGATTGGGCAAGAAGCTGTTGTTGCTCCAGAAGTAATCACTGGTAAACTTTTTCTCCATGATTTAGAAGTCAATGCATTAATTGATCCTGGCTCCACACATTTATTCATTTCATTGAACATGGAATCAAAATTATGTAGTAAGCATCAACCTTTAGATTTTGATCTATGTGTTAGTACTCCTCTAAGAGATGTGATGATTGTGGATAAGGTATGTCGTGATTGTCTGATTCACATTGATGATGTTGTGTTGAATGTTGATCTAGTACTATTGCCAGTACGTGAATTTGATGTGATACTGGGTATGGATTGATTATCCAAATATCATGCAATAGTGAATTGTTTTACTAAGGAAGTTGTTCTGGAATCTCCAAATCATACAAGGGTTATGTTTCTAGGGGAAAGGCAAATTGTACCTGCATGTCTAGTTTCTGCTATCAAGGCTTTTCGCATGATTAAAAGTGGTTGTGAGGCTTATTTAGCACATGTGGTAGACATAAGGTTAACAAATGAATTACTTGAGAATATTTTCGTGGTGAATAAGTTTCCAGATGTGTTCCCAGCTGACTTACCTAGTTTGCCACCTGATAGGGAGATAGAATTCACAATTGAGTTAATCCTAGGAACTGCATCGATATCCATACCACCTTATAGGATGGCTCTAGCTAAGTTAAGAGAATTAAAGACCTAATTGCAGGAACTACTTGAAAAGGGATTCATCAGACCTAGTGTGTCACTATGGGGTGCTCCAGTATTATTTGTTAAAAAGAAAGATGGGACAATGAGGTTGTGTATTGATTACAGGCAGTTAAATTGGGTCACTGTGAAGAACCAGTATCCTTTACCAAGGATAGATGATCTGTTTGACTAGTTACAAGGAGCACGAGTGTTTTCTAAAATTGACCTAAAATTAGGATATTATCAGGTCAAAATTTCAAACTAGGATGTACCAAAGACAACTTTTCGAATAAGGTATAGACATTATGAATTTTTGGTGATGCCATTTGGTTTAACTAATGCACCAGCATCGTTTTATGGCTCTTATGAACAAAGTGTTCCAGCTTTGCTTAGACAAATTTGTAATTGTGTTCATTTATGACATACTGGTATATTCAAGGAGCAAAGAGGAGCTTGAACAACATTTAAGGATTGTGGTGCAAAATTTGAGAGAAAATAACTATTTGCTAAATTAAACAAGTGCTAGTTTTGGATTGACCATGTGGTATATTTAGGACGTATAGTTTCTGAAAAGGGCATAGAGGTGGATCCAAACAAAATTGAAGCAATAGTAAAATGGGAAACCTTAAAGAATGTTGCAAAAGTCCAAAGTTTCTTAGGACTCGCTAGGTATTATCGTCGATTTATTGAGGCATTTTCACTTATAACTGCTTATTTGACTAAGTTACTTCGGAAAAATGTACCATTTCAGTGGTCTAAAGCATGTCAGAAGAGTTTTGATGAATTAAAAGATAGATTGACATAAGCTCCAGTGTTAGCCATTCCTACTGGTAATGGAGGATTTGTAGTATATAGTAATGCCTGTCATCAAGGTTTGGGATGTGTTCTAATGCAACATGGTAAGGTAATTGCATATGCATCTAGACAACTGAAACCTTATGAATTATCTTATCCAGTACATGACCTAGAACTTGCTGCCATTATGTTTGCTTTGAAAATATGGAGACATTACTTATATGGAGAAACTTTTCAGATATTTACAGATCACAAGAGCTTGAAGTATTTGATGAGTCAAAAAGAATTAAGATAGAGGCGGTGGTTAGAATTGCTAAAAGATTATAATTGTACCATTGAGTATCACCTAGGGAAGGCAAATATGGTTGCTGATGCTTTGAGCAAGAAATCAAGAAGCAGTGTAGCTCATTTACAGGTATTTCCATTGTCTTATTTAGTTCAATTACAAGCTATGAATATAGAACTAAACATACAAAAGAATGGGGTATTGATTACTGCTTTTCAAGTGAGACCAATGTTGCATGATCGAATTAAAGAAGCATAAGGCAAGGATCCAAAGTTACATAAAATGATTGAAATGGTAAAATAGGAGAGACATGTTGATTTTGATATTCGAAATGATGCCTTGATGTTGGGTTCTTGTATTTGTGTGCCTAATGTTGATAACTTGCAAAGATAAATCCTAGAAGAAGCACATAATGCTCTATATGCCATGCATACAGGAATGACAAAAATGTACAATACCTCGTGATCTCATTTTTGCTGGCCTAAAATGAAGAAAGATGTAACAACCTATGTTTTAACATGTTTGACTTGTCAGCATATCAAAACAGAACATGAAGCACTAGCTGGAAAATTGAAACCATTGACGATTCCAGTATGGAAATGGGAAAGAATAACCATGGACTTTGTATATGGGTTACTGAGGACTTTGAAGAAGAATGATGCTATATGGGTGATCATTGATAAACTAACTAAGTCAGCTCACTTTTTGCCTATTCGGTGGGGTAGTTCACTTAAGCACTTAGCTAAGAAATATGTGGATGAAATTGTCAGATTACATTGCGTTCCAGTGTCCATTGTATCAGATA
>CATIWR010045097.1:0-25271 GCA_949677035.1 Omphalea diandra
CACATGGACTATAGGTCACCGGCTGAATTTCTACTCTCTCTCTCCTTGTGTCATGTACATTTATCTACATAGGAACCAATTTATGGTAATTAGTCTTGAACATTAGTTAACATATATGTACATTAAATATATGTTGGATTAAGTATGCATGATGAATAAACCTTTATGCATATGTATTTTTGGATATGAATGTCATGATTTGTAAATGAAAATGGTTGTTACACTTGCCGCCTTCAAAATATTTTTATATATCAAAATACCAGGGGCGGTTCTCTACTAATGCTTGCAATACCCCTATATCTCCATAACAATGCTCCTTAAATCAAAGCATGATAAGCGATTTTCACAGGCATTGCCTTCAATTTGTCTCAAATGGAGACCAAAGTGGCTAAAACATCGATCATTGCATTTTCTTCTCTTGGCAAATGATGAAAGGTGACTTTTTGAAATTTTTGCATCAACCTCTTTATATGGTCCAAGTGTGTGCCTAAACATTCTTCTTTCAATTCCTAATATTATGTTACATACTTAATATCAGCATGATCAACCATTTTGCTAATCTTTCAATCAGAGAAGGGGCCTCATGTAAGTGTTGGGTTTTATAGAATAAATGTAGAAAAAAATAAAATTTTTCTATAAAGTGCCCATCAAGGATCCATGCAATTCAATTAAATCAAAAAGAAAGGATGTGAATCTTACCAATTCAGATGTGGAATCGCAGATTTGTTGGAAGACCAAGAGGAGGTTTACACTGGTAACACCCTTCCTCGAGCTTAAAGTCAAATATAGAGGTCACCAAAAGATGATCGCCCTCTATAAGTATCCATACGAATAGGATCTATCTAAAACATAAGGTGTGTTAGCACTAGGATTTTTCTCTCTCTTTGTTTTGTGCGTTTCTGAAGAAAGATTTGAACACACACTTTTCATATAGAAAACCCTAAAACGTGTATGAACATATATATCTTAACCATTAAGATATTTTATGTCAACTATGTATCTCAAAAGATACAGATAAAAGAAATAATATCCAATTTCATTTGTAACCTTTAAAAATGAAATAGATATTTAAAATAATTTAGATAATATCTTCAATTATCTTAATTATAAATAGAGAGAGAAGTAAAACCCAATTTCATTTTGGGTATATTCTAAGTGTGTCACCCTATAGGTTCACATAATATTTGTAGTGGTCCAAAATCTATTTTGGCTCACAAGTCATAAGTAGCGTCTAGAAAGACATTATGACTACCCAAATTATGTAAATATCAATAATCCTACCTAACCTATTTCAAAAATAATATTATAATCCTTTTGTCATATTATATCTCAATTGAACATAAGACATGGATCATGTCATTCTTATATAATTCAATTGTTTCTCGATCTCTAAGTGGATTGATGTAAAATGGCATTAATAACCTTTATAAATTTATTATCTCATGGTCATGCAATCTCTTCAGCCTAACTTATTAAAGGACTCAGAGATATATTTTTCATAAATATATGAGGCACCGTTAAAGGGCTCACCTTCACAAAGCCCTACTAAGAATGCAACTGCTTCAGGGCATCACATATGGCAATGTCTACATTGAAAAACTCTTTCAAAACATCAAACAACTCATTATCGGTGAAACCAATCATGGGGTCATCCTCTGGAAGCACAAGAAAACCTAAAAGCTAAGACTAAAGAATTTTAGTGAGAGAAAGAAGAAAGAGAATAAGCGATAATGCAAATGGGCTGAAGGCTGCCAAGGAGACTTATTTAAAAGAGATGGTTTTAATAACCTAGAGAGGTTTATACAAAACATCCTTCATATTACAAAGTTGAGCTCCATTAAGTGGTATGTATAAATAACCCATTATCTATACACATTAAAAACTGGTAGACTTATAAGGAGAATTAGGCCTCTCAAGCCCAGTTGCAAAAAACCCCAACCTCACCAAAACCTAAACATGTCACTCCAACCCTCTAAAATTACCAAACTACCTTTAACTCTACCAAAGATTCAAAAATACTAATCGAATAACCCAATTTGCTAGAAAATTATCAAAACACCCTTAGGCTTTAAAAAAGGCCAATTCAAACTTCCAAGACATCAACAAGATTACTAGAATATCTTTTAGTCATAAAATTGACTCCTGACAAACTACTAGAAGAATCTTAAAAGACAAATTCACATTCCTAAGACCATTTGTATACCTTAAAAGATAGATGAACAAGATTTGGGCCCAGACTGATTTTTTCAACAAAGTTAAGTCCCTAGACAGCTAGAAAGGCTGTGACAACACAATCTCATGTCCCTAAGCCAAAAAGGTTAATACCTTGGAATGCCATAAAGGAAAAATATGACAACCAAATCCACCTTAGTGGGCACCCTCAAGCAATAATACCCAGTTAGAAGGGTTGTGGCACTTCCTAAAAGATTTAAGAACATTAGTTGTAGCTAGGAGACAACTATAAACATATCTAATGCAAGCCCGATGATGAAAATGACTAAAATTATTCCCCATTGTGCAAGGAAAATCACCGAAGAAAAAGAAATAAAGCCTTAAGAAACTTTGAAAAAGCCCCAAGACCAAGCCCAAGGTTACTAGCCCTGCTTAGTAGGATGTACATCTCACTAAACATAGATGTACAACCCACCTTGGGGATGTACAATAAAGGTTTAAACTCTAATCCCTAGAACATTCTAGAATTGGTCCCCCCTTAAACCCCACGTATGCACAACTTGACATAAAGGATGTATAACCCATCCCTTAGCTACGCAACCCTCTTAAGAATCCTAATTTCATAACTCACATGATCTTTTTTATGATTGGATGTCAATATGATGCAACGATAACCATTCTAAGCTCTGGTGCACTCTTCTTCTTTTATAAATACCCTATTATTTACAGAGTAGAATGAGGCTTGGAAAAATCCTAGGAAATTTCTGCCAAATTTTCTCCATAATCATCATTTAGAGCATAAACATTAAAACCCTAACTCATTCCAACCATTCCCAAGGTACAACAAGGTCGTCTTTACATTCCTTAAGCATTCCTAAGCATTTTAGAGGATCAAAAATTAAATGGTAAGCCTTTAAGGGCAAGATAATCATTACAGAGCATATAAAAGACCTTTCTCCCCTTCCCCCTTTTTTCTCTTCTTTCTTTTTTGTTTTTTTTTAAATCAAAAAAATGAAGGTTATATGGACTTAAAGTAGTATATACAACCCTTTTTAGTATGGGACATAGCTTGAGAAATTTTTTTTCTCACTTGGATTTCTTTTATTTAAAATAATTTTTTGTGATGTTTGGAGGTTCCATTGGTAGAATGGGAGAAGGCCAAAAGTCCTAGAATCTCTATTCACCTAAGAAATAGAATTCTGAATACGTTAAAAATGGTTTTCATAGTTCATTTTATGCTAACACTCTATATTCTTTTATTTTGAATTTGATGTGATTCTCAAGGTTCTATTTTGATACTTTTTGGGTAGTGACTAGGTGAGGAATTTATTATTCCTAGGACCTTTAGAGAGCCATTATGGTTATTATTATTTCTAAGTCGATTATCGAGTATATGCTTTGACCTTGAAATTTCTCCCTTTTTGATTAACATTCTAACCTTCTTGATGTCTAGCAATACATATGGATGTTATGCTCTTTGTGAGAAATAAAGAGAAAGGGTTTGTCAAATCTACAACCTTTTTATGATGATTTTAGCTTAAGCCATTAAGATCTTTCAAAGTGTTTGCATTGATGTCTATTTTTTTTCTCATGTTTTATGTTATGTATTGTGTTTATTATATTCTTTATGTGATGTTGATGTTGATGTTTATGGTTATGGACTTAGATACACCTAAATACCTTAAGACTTAGAGATATGGTAAGGTATTCGTTATGGACTTCATTTGGTTACTTGGTTTTCTTTTACTTGCATTATGATAAAATGACTAACTTATGTGTTTGTTTTAGGCGTAGGAGTTTGTCTAAGATAGACCATGAATCTTAGTCTTAATAATCATCCTCTGATGATTGCATGTGATGTATAGATATGCATGTTATAGCCTATACCATGTTGTATGACCCTATTCCCTCGAATTGATGGATGTTATACCCTATACTAGGTTGTATGACCCCACTTCATTATATTGAATATGCATGATTTATGATGTATGGATATGCATGTTATACCTTATACCATGTTGTATTACCCTATTCCCTTAGATTGAAAATGCATGATTTATGACATAAAAATATACATACTTACCTTAGCCATGTCCCATGACCCTATTCCCATTCAAAATGGAAGGATATTAATATGCATGTTGCTTCATATGCCAAGATGCATGATTCCCCCCTCCCCTTTGAATGGGTGATATGATTTACTTGATTATGTTAGAGGCATGTTTGGGGCTATTAATTGGACTAATTAATAACTCAATGAAAAATAGAAAAAGTGAACTAAAGATTCCCAAAAGTCAAATCCCAATATTTAGGTGGCTTAGGGATGCCTAACCCCTTCCCTAAGTTAAGCCTAATTTTTGAACCCAACATCTCATAGGATGAAGATGAAATGGGCCTTCTAATTAACTAAGTTTTAGGTTTAAATTTCACCTTGCCTATATTCTTATCTCAACCAAAGTTAAGTGGTAACACCACACTCCCTAAGGATAGTACCAATGTATTATCCTACCTTAGTCCTCCATTGGCCATCATTTAGAAAATGAGCTTCAAACTTATGTCATGTCTATAAAATCCCTCGTTGATTTAAATAGGTGCCTATTTGGTGTATAATTTACATATATTTCATAACTAATTCCTCTTTATATTATGTTAATTTTCCATATGGAAGGATTAAAAGGAAGTAAAATTGTGTTTTTTAAGGTTAAAAAGGATAAAAGTGGCCAAAAATCAAGAAAAGGCAACCTAATTTTTAGTTTTAAGAACAACTCAAAATTTTAGGAATAACTTTGTCTAAATATCTCAAAATGATGCTTTTTAAAAGGATTAGAAATTTAACACATAGACCTACAACTTTTATGTTTTGTGCTTGGGCTAATTCAACTATATTTAGGGTAAAAAATAAGTTGCAAGAAAGTATGGTTGTGTTGCCTCCAATCATGGCCAAACTCCTTTCAGAAATTGCCATGCTTCTTTCAGACATGGTCTTATGCCATCAAAATAGAATTTGAAGAAAGGAGCACTAAAAGACATGGCTACGCTTAAGGAATCACAAAAAGGCATGGTTGTGCACATAAGAAAGTCAAAAATGGGATTTTCAAATTTTCTCCAATTTCTTCCTTTTTCAATCCCATAAGATTCCTACTTAGTAAATAACACAAGATCAATATTTAAGGAGGCAAAATGCTATGAATTTGAGGATTGAAAGCATTAAATAACCATCTAAAAAGTTAAGAAATCAATCAAGCAAGGGTTTAAGAGCAAAGAAGAGCAAGAGGGAAATCATTAAGAGCTTTAAAAATTGAAGTCCATGGCTTCTAATATCATTAGTTTGATTGTTTCATCTTCTATTTCTTCTATTATGAGCAATTATCTTTAAGTTAGGGTTATAAATGGATTTTGTTTAACTCTTATGATTTTTTTAATTTAAGTTCTTTTGATTTTATTCATTATTGTGTTAGTAATCATTATGTGCTTATTATTATTAATTAAAAGGCCCTTAATCATATTGAGTTTTATGAATCTACTAGAGAGATGTGTTTTATGAAATGGATCTTCAATGATTCCCTGAATATATTATGTGTTGAGAAACTTTAATAGTTTATTGCTATCACTTGAATTTTACATTGTTTGGCAATAAGATGATGTTTAACTATTGTGTTGAGAAACTTGGTATTAAAAGCAATACAACCATAAGTTCAGGTTCCTATGGAAAAATTTAAGTTGAATTGGGAAGGCCCCTATATAGTCAAATAGATAATTTAGGTAAAGTTGTGAAGTTATCAAATAAGGATGAGAATGAATTCTCTGAGCTAATAAACCTAGATAGGTTGAAAATGTACTTTGTGTGAAGAAGTGCAAAAAGTAAATAAACCTGCAACATTGAAAACTTGAAAGAACGATTTAGGCAAAAATTAGGGCATGAAAAAAAAAAGAAAAAATAAGAAGTAAATAAGCTTACTAAGTCAAAAACCAAAAAGGGCAGCTTACACAAAAATCAAGGCACAAAAAAAAAAGAAACAAATAAGAAAGAAAAAAAAAGAAAAAAGAAATAGTAAATGAGCCTGCTAAGTTGAAAACTCGAGAGGTAAATTTAGGCAAAAATTAGAGAATAAAACAAAACAAATAAAGCAAATGAGAGAATGTCAATGACCATTAGGGAAATGATAGCATGACAAGAGTATTAGATATGAAGAACAAGGAGTCAAAACATCAAAAGCATTGATAAAGACAATTGGATGATCTAATGTAGTGATCATGCATTTAATTAATATGTAATATGTGAATTATAACGAATGATGACAAGAATAATATAAAAAGAGAATGCATTTGCATAATGAAAGTCGTCATTATCAAACATTTCTTTGAATAAATGAAATAAAAGTTATTTCTTCATGTACTTATTATTATTGTGGATGTGTTGTTGAGATCAGAAAAGTCCTATGTCTCTAATTGTCATGTAGCTAAGACTCAAAGTCAACATCATCAAAGGTAGAGGCCTCAATAAGATAGATATGATGGATATAGCGATATACCCATATAGCCTCCACCTTATCCAGGAAAGCTTAAGTCGTGAGTCCCTCTATGAAAAAAGGAAAAAATACCATTTTATCTTGTATAGCTCCAAACTAATGACGAACTCTAGTTGGGTCATAAAAGGTATTCGATGTCAATGTCAAGATGGTCCACACCTTCTCCATATGTCCTCAGGGTGACTCTAGTCAATCTTCACCAGAGATAGGTCTATCAAATAATGAAGTCTAAAATATGAGATAGACACTTAATCTAATAAGCCCTAGTGGAAGTAGGTTTTGACAAATGACGGTTTGATTGATATTGTGGATAACAACATCTCACTTCCATAATTAAAGCCTCTAACAAATTTAGCTTTTCTTGCAGCCATATCTGAAAAAAAAGGTAGAAAATAAAGAAAAGAAAAAAATAAAAAGCTTATTAAGTTAAAATCTTAAAAGGGCAGTATGAGCAAAAATGAGCAACCTCTTGGATTGAAAGCCCACAAGGGTGATTCAACCAAAAGTTAAGGCAAAAAATGAAATAAAAAGTAAAATAAAAAAGAGATAAACAAAACAATAATAAATAAAATAATAAAACAAATAATAATAGGCTACATGAAAGATCCATACCTAAAGCAATAACGAACTCTACTAAAAGATTCACTGACCCCTAGTGACACGTTTTCAAGACTGCAATGGTCTCACCAAGATCATAGAAAATGGAATCTTCCCCAATTCAATCTCTTCAATGAGTGGCAAAATCTAAAGGTTGATCTTCATGTCATCTCCTCAAGATGCGGGTTTAGGTAGCCTTAGCATGACCCTTCAAAAGGTGTATAGTAAGCAAAAGGGATGTGAGGATCATCTTTTCCATTAAGGTCTATATGGGTACCTTATCATAGTGTAAGTTGAACAATTCCATCATTTTTGGAATATGTGGGTAATCTAAGAATGGAAATGCAATTTGATTTGCGCTAGTGATGTGACAATCAAGAATCATGCCAAACTCCTTTAGCAAAGGATAGATCTCAATCGTGCTAAAGTGTAAAGAAAAGGTGGTTGGATCTCCTAAATCACAAGCTGCTTGAAGAAAATTAGTATTGAGGTAAATGAAAGGAATATAACTAAAGGCTTTCTTTGATCAACAGATCCGATGTTTAATCAAATCTAGTAGAGTGGTGCCATCTTGATTATTGAGCGTAAATTTCTAATTATCTTATATCTTTCAAATTAATCTTTAATCTACAATGCAAGTGATAATAAGAGAATAATGATCAAAGTAATATAGTGCATAAGTGTGTGTGGATATCGCCCTATAGAGACAAGGTCAATAAGTACTGGAGTGTGATGATCTTGTTTTTATCTATAAACAAAAGATTAAAAATAATAACTAAACTAACAATGTAATAAAAGTAAACTAAACGAGTAATGAAATGACTAAAAAGATAAAACAATTAAGCAAAAAAAAAAAACCTTATGAATAAAATACCTAGGACACTTGACTTCACCTATAGAAAATCATGAAATCAATTATCGTTCAATGATATGTTAGATTAGAACATGCAACCATCGATTGGCTCTTTAGTTATTAAGGCTCTCTTTCGAGTATGTCACTTAATATGTAACCATTCCTCTAGATCCATCTCTCGATGTGAACTAGGAATGCATTACTTCATCAACACAAGCAAACCTTTATGTGATAGCAATAGATTAAGTGGGTATCTTTACTCATCAATTAACCTAAGGGAAATGATTTTAGGTATATTTCAATCTATAATCTCTTAATCTATAAATGAAACACAAAACATGTAATTTGTGATCAAGCAATCACAAGCATTAAGATTAAGAACCATTTACTTATAAAAGAAAAAAATCAATCAATATTTATCCATGGGTACATCAAGGTCCTAGATCAAAGATCAACCTAATATACTAATAAAATAAGCCAAATGCAAAAGTAAAAAGATCATCTTGGCAATGGAAATAAAAAATAAGAGAAAGAAAAGTGAAATCTCCCATTGTTCGTGATAAATCTTCTCTTGATCTCCTCTTTTCATTTATTGAAATTTTAAACTCTTGTACTTGATCTTTATTTGACTTGTGGTTTCCTTATTTTTCTTCTCTCAAAAAGTCTCTTTTATGCCTTTTTCTAACCACCCTTTTGAAAACACGAAGTGTCGGCTTTATATACTCTTTAAGAACCACAAAATTTAGTAAAAAACGTAGGCTTCGAATCATCCAAGTCATGATCCGTAGCTAAGGTCATAGCCTGCGGCCTCCATCAGGCATAAATAAGTCATAGCTTGTGACTTTGGTTGTAGGAGTGACAAAAGCTTATTCTTTCTTATGTATCCAACCATTCAGCTTGGTTTGCTATTGCTTCACTCCAAACTTGCTAAAACATTGACAAAACATACAAATGTGAGGAATAACATAAATTAACTTAAAATTACTTAATTCAAACATTGATTTGCATTAATTTGAATTTAAATCCTATCAAACATCTATGCATAAATTAAGCTTGACAAATACCCCCACACTTGAACTGTTACTTGTCCTCAAGTAATAAAGAACAAATAACCCAAAATTTCACAATCTTTACAAGACATGTATAGTCTCATCATGCTTACAATAGTAATCACTTAAATACTACAAAAAAAAAACTAATCAAGAACTCATTTAAGTAAAACAACTTTAGTTAGTTTACTGCCTTGAAAAGCTAACTCACTCATTCTTAGATACTTAAAAATGACAAAATTATATTTTACATATATATGTTAATAATACATCTAACTAAACCATCAATAGGCATAATCATGATGTAAATTGTATTAGATCACCATTGCCTTTACTAATTAATAATGAGAAGAATAGCTTTAAGTGCTTGAGATCATTAGGATTCAACTTTCTTTTATGCATAAATTATTTTTTTCTATTTCCTTTGAAGAGTTAATATGCACAACTACAACTACAAACATTAGTGATGAATTTATTAGGTTACTAGCATATAACTTCATTTGAATGTTTTGCATACTCATTCTTCTAGTTTATTGTTTTACTTGAAAATGAACATTGGTCATGAAGATTTCCAACTACTAAGCATCCTAAAAACAACGAAGTAGTTATTTCTTTCTTTTTGTTTTGTTTTAATCATTCCTAAATCATATCTCTTAAACTACATCATTATTATTAATTAATTAAGCATAATAGCAATTTATTTTTCATTTAAGGTCATTAAATTATGTCTAGTCATAGCTAGCCAAATACTTGCCTCTACATATATACAAAATATAATCTCAATGAATTCCAAATACCTTAAATTCATGAGTTATACTCCTCAAATTAGCAACTAACTCTAAATTCATTTACTCAAAATCATCCTAAAAATGGTATTTCTTTCATAGTAACTCATAAGAATTCCTAAATAAAGCTTAACTATGTTACACATCTTTGTAAAAATAATAAAAAAAAATGTTTTGGTCTATTTAAGCTCTGTACATAGGTGCAAGCATAATATAGGTCTAAGCTTAAGATCACAATCATTCCTCGCACATTTAAATGTGTCATTGTTCTCAATGAAATGCATTATAAGGCATAAAAGATAGAAAAGGTAGTATAAAAAGAAACATTCCCCTTTTATCTTAGTGAAAGGTTGATTGCTTCCAAACTCTCTTCTTTCATGTAGCCTATATTATTATGGGCACTTGGGAAAACTAGAAAAATTAAAAAGCCAAGTGTAATAAAAAAAAAATAAAAGCAAACTAAAAAACAAGCTAAATAAATCATGTAAAAGCAAATTCCACTAGCTTTGACTTTCATACATTGTCCATTCAAATTAAAAAAAAACATATAAAATAATCATAGTTGGGCACCTTACACTTAAAGCACGAAACATAACTACAAGAAAACGTCTAAAACCATGACATAAGCTAACATCAATGAGAAGACAAAACAAAGACACAATTTCATATCATAGTCCATCATGGAGTGTCTAGTGGAGAAGACAAGTCTATGTTAGCTCTAGCAAAGTATTGCCTAATCTTGTAATTTTGATTTGAACCCTTTCCATTCTTGCCAATTTCTCATCCATAATATCTGGCCTTTGAAGAACTAAATACCATGGCTCTTATTGCATTATACTAGTTCCAGAAGACTGTTAAGAGGTGGAATAATAAGAATTTCTTCCCCCCTCCTCTTTTTCTTCACCTTCCTTTTGGACTTTTTCCTTTTGCTCTTTATTCTCTGGTCTTGTAAACTTTGGTCCTTAAATTTGTACATCACAATCCCTCTTCATTCTACGGTAGTGAGATTAAAAGGTTGCAGAGTAGGTAATGCTTCTTCATTTGGATTAAAACCACATAAAAATAAAGCCAAACTAGTGACTATATGCCTGAATCCTACTACTTGCCTAGGATTTTTCATTATTCCCACTAATTATTGAAAGATGAAATGAGTATTTGAAACTTTAAATTTATTATAAGCACACCACTTATGAAAAATCTCTTGTTTAGAGACCTTAGATGCTTATTCTTTCCTAAAGATTACACAAGCCATGATTTTTGAAGTATCATTAAACATCTATATTTAATGGCCCTACTTAAGGATTGATGAAAATTGATTCTATCTTGAACCAAAAGTATTTTCCAAAGTACTCTAGCACTAAAGTTTTCAGGATGATCACTCATACCTCCTTTATAAAAGCCAAATGAATCTCTCATAATGGCTTGATCAATGGTATATTGATTACCAAAAGTCTAAAGACAATGGAAGTCTCAAGCTCATTTTCAAAATGTAATATTGTAAAGAACTCAAAGTTGAGTCTTTTGTAAGATGGGATGTGTAAATGTAAATTTCTCCCAACTGAACCTTCTTATGAGGTTTCCCATCCTCTTTATGACCTCTAGTTGCACTAAAGTTGGTTCATCAAAAAATCCACATGCAACATGTGTCCTAACATCTAATGAAAGAAATCTTTCACCTTCATCATTATTGAAGAAAGGAAAAGTAGCACCATACTTTGATGATATGTCTTCTAATACTCTTTATGGTTGCTTCCCCCTTCGCTTGGATAAAGATGTTTTTGATGCCATATTGAGTTGATGGGAATGATGATAGTTTAATGGTTGTCATCGTGGAAGAATAAGAAAACTAAAGAATAGTTAAAAGATTGAGAGAAACTTTGATGCTTTAAAGAATTCTACTTGTTATCAAACTCTAATGAAGTGTTTGAATTTAAGTATGAGTGAAAATGAGGAGAATTTGAGCTTATTTATAGACCAAAAGGAGTGGAGGAAGGGTTAGAACATTTAAAATTTGAATTGGTTTGAAAAATCCCCCTAAAAGCTCTAGCCACAATGTGTTGCAAGCGGGACAGCCTATGCCATGTTTTATAATGAAACGAGGTCATAGGATACGACCCAAGTCACAACCTATGATTTGGTCATGGCTTGCCCATGTCTTGCTAGTCACAGCTCGCAACATTGGTCACGAACACAACTGTGCTCAACTCTTACACTTATTTTTTTTCAATTCTCATCCTCATATCCAAACTAATATCAATCACCTTCTAAACATATGAAAAATGATAAAAATGCATCAAATTAAGATTTTCCTTTTGCATAATTCATAAAACATCAAACATTATACATCAAATTAATACTGAAAAGCATGAAATAAACATTCAAATTTAAATTTAAATTTTCAAACTCCTAACCTATATGGTAAGATTTTGAAAAAAAAAATACACTAGAATAAAGATGTGAAACTCTAAACCCTAGAAGGCTTAATGCATATGATTACAAACCAAAGCAATACACATATTGATGAATCCTCGACCTTAATGAGAATTCCCTTAGCCCAATTCTTCTTCTCCATGGCTCCATTCTTCTCACGAGAATATACATATTCTTTTTCTCTTGGAAATGCCCTATGGTAAGTGTAAAAATTTGTAGCCTCTTTAGGTTTGAAAATGTCCTTTTTCTCTCTTATTTATTAGGCTTAGAGGAGGTGTTGGGATTAGGAAGCTGCAAATTAGGTGGTAAAATGGGTAGGTGTTGCTCTTTTTTCACCTTGGTTAGGATAGGTTCCACCTTAATCTCTCTAATGTAGCAATGAAGGAAGAATATAGTAATAGTTTTCTTTCCCTCTACTTATAGATGGTGACCCCCCTTTAAGCTTATGGATTAAGTAATTTTAAAGCACTTAAAACTTTCTACACACTCCTCCTAACCAAATGACTACTAATCCTCACCTTATTTACCATTTTGACAGGAATTATATAAAAACATTTTAACAAACATTTACTGCTTATTTAAAATGTCACAACTCATGGCAAGTAGCATCATGACACCAAATTCCCATTAAATATTCAAATGAAATTGTTACTCCCTTTATATTGAGACCCTTTCATTTTGCTTACTTTAAATGCCTTTTTCTTTTCCATTATCTCTAGAGCAACCCATCAAAAAATGAAGGGCTTTTATTCAAAAATTTACTAACACTAACTAATAAAATAAAAAGTAAATAAATTACAAGAAAAATATTAAAAACTTGGGTTACCTCCAAAGTGTTATTTTAAGGTCTTATAGCTTGAACCTTCTTCTTCTTTAACCAGTTATGGTGGTGAAGTAGAGGACCTCCTCATGCTTCTTATGCTCCATCCTAAAGTAAGGTTTAAGGTGTTGTCCATTCACTTTGAAAATCTTTCCTTTATGATTTTGTATATATATATATTGCTTCATGTGGGTAAATTTTTTAATCACAAAAGCTCTCGATAACCTCGACTTTAATTTTTCTAGGAAATAACCTCAACCTAGAGTTATGAAGTAATACTTGTTGACCCTCTTGAAATTCATGTCACACTATATGCTTATCATGCCACTTTAACTCTAGTCCTTTTTACTCTTTTTGTTTCTTTCCTTTTACATCCTTGATTCCTTCTATTTTCTAACATCTTTCCTCTACCATTGGTGTTTTCTTGATTTTGTACATTTCAAACTCCACTTGTTAATCTCCCACTCTTTGGGTCAATTTACCAAGCTCCATATGAATAACAATTCTCCCTATTGCTAGGAATGGTTTCTCTAAGATTAGTGGTATCTCATATTCTTCCTTAAAGTCTAACACCATAAAATTTACTAGAAAATGAGCTTGTCCACCTTGATGAGAATGCCTTCAATAGTCCTTATGGGATACTTGACTAACCTATCTACTAGTTGCAAAGATATTCTTGTCTCCTTAAGATCACCTACTTTCAATTCATTAAAAAGAGAAAAAAAACATTAAGTTAATACTAAACTAAGATCACAAAGAGCTTTATCAAATTATAATCCACCAATTTCATAAGTTATAGTAAAGCTCCCTAGATTTTTGACTTTTTGCGGAAGCTTGTTTTGTAAAATAATACTATACTCTTCTATAAGAGTTACAACTTGACACTCTTCAAGCCACTTTTTATTGCAAATCATGTCTTTGAGAAATTTGACATAAAAAGGCATTTGAGCTAATGCTTTAAAAAATAGAATGTTGATATGAATCTTCTTAAAAACTTTAAGGAACTTAGCAAAGTCCTTAGTTGTTTTGTCATCCATTTGACTCTTTAATCTTTGAGCAAATCAATAAGAGACAGGTATGGTTACAACTTTGGTGGTTGTTCAGGTTCTTCTTTAGCTTCATATGATTCCTCCTTTGGTTCTATATGAGTTGTTTATTCTTTTCCTTGCTCCTTATGCTCTCCAATTATATTTTTTTCCCTCTCTTTTCACTTTTCAAAGTGATGGCTTTCACATGTTTTTTAAGATTGACCTCCGAATTGGTTGGTAAACTACACCCTTATCTAGATGAAATGACATTTGCTAATTGCCCCACTTATACCTCTAATGCATGAATATATGAAGAATAGTGTTTACTAATTTGATCAACTTTAGCATCTAAGCTTTTCAAAGCTTCATCTTGAGCATCCATTCTCTCATTAGTTTTGACAATAAATTTCTTTATCATGACCTTTAAACCTGATTTCTTTTCCTACTACTATTGTACTTGAAAACTTAGGGGTGTTTGCAACCTTAAGGTATTATTCCAACTTTAAGAGAAGTTTGGATGATTTCTCCAACCAAGATTGCAAAATTAGAATAAGGATTATTGCCTTGTCCATTATTGAAATTCCCTATAAAGTTTACTGGCACGACATTCAAAGAATTGAATGGATTACCAAACTGACAATCAATACTCCATGATATCTCTTATATAAAGCTCACACAAAGTCATTTCCATTCTTGAAAAAGAGATAACATTATAATTCATGGCATTTATTTACTTAGACAAGTTGGCAATTGGGCTTGCATAGTGTTGGTTAATCAATCCCCATAACTCTCACTACCTTTCTTGGTATAGCTCTTTCAGTTGGTCATTAATAATTATTTATGGGCATGTCTTAAATAATTGATAGGTTGCATCTCGGTCTTAGCCATAAGAGCTCCAACTGTTGTAGCATCTAAAGTACTCTTTAAAAAAGGACTCAAACCATTATAGAAATTTTGTAGAATGAGCCACTTTGATAGAACATGGTAAGGACACTTCCTTAGCAACTCCTTGAATCTATCCCAAGTCTCATAGAGAGACTTTCCTTCCATTTGAGTAAATGAACAAATGTTGTTCCTCAACATAACCATCTTTACTAGAGGGTAGAACTTGATCAAGAAAGCTTGTGATAATTGCTTCTATGTAGTGATTGAACCTGGAGCTAAAGAATGATACCAAGACTTGGTTTTATTCCTAAGTGAAAAGAAAAATAACATCAATTTGATAACATCATCTAAAACTGTATTTTGCTTAAAATTATTACAAATCTCCAACAAAGTTGCTCTATGAATGTGTGAATCTTCATGTGGTAGACCTCTATTATTTTGCACCATTTGAATGATGGTTGGCTTAATCTCAAAGTAGTTGGCATTGACAGTTGTTCTAGTTACTTATGGTTGTGGTTCATTAAGAATTAGGACTTCATAGTCCTTATGGACCTTTCATTAACAAGATTGTCCCCCATTTGATTTCTCCTATGATGTTCTACCAATCTTTGTCTCCTTATACCCGCTCTAAGAGTTTTTTCAATCTTAGGATCAAAAGGTTCTAGATTTTTCTCCTCTTGGTCTAAACTCCTAGTTCTTCACATATAAGTTCCCACCTGAAATCAAACAAAAAGAAAATAAAAATTCCATATTAATAATTGAATCTAAGCTTCCAATATTAAATCACCATGTCTTTGACAATGACACTGATTTCTTGATCCACAGAACCAATGTTTAATTAAATCCAACAGAGTGGTTCCAAATTGATTATTAAGTATAAATTTATGATTATCTTATACCTTTAACATTAATCATTAAACCCCAATGCAAGTGACAACCACTATAAGAAATCAATGATTTACTAATGGAAATTTTCATCTGTAAAGGTGATGATATTATCGGTAATCTAAATCTATTAATGAAATAATGATTGAATGTGTCTATCAGTGAAGTGATGGTTGATAACGTGATACTGCCAAAAATTCCCATCCCTCGACAAATGTATTGATTTTTAAATATGCCATCAATGAATATTTAATTTTATTATTACTTCATTGATAATCCATTGATAACATATTAAGGTTTTTAATTTTTTTAATATTAATTTTATACTATTTTTGATATTAATATTTATAATATTTTATTATATTAATATTAATATTTTAATATTAAATTTATAATATTTATGATATTAATTTTATAATAGAATTACAAAAATCTCAAAAATAACAAAAATATAATAAAAAAGAAACACATGTATAAAAAAATTTGAATATATTTATACATAAAAATGTCAATGTTTGATATAAATAAAACTATAAAACTAATTAGTTGGTGCATCATCGTGACTAATAAAAAACTCATCAACAACATCAAAGGCATCAAGATCAGGTGCAAGAGGAGGAGTAGTTGTAGTAGGAGCAGTAACAACAGTAGTCGATGGTTGAGGAGAAGATGGGGCGGGTGGCATAAGCATCTGCAGATTAGATGGAAGAGATATCCTAATATACTAAGATAGAAGTGTAGCCAATCCTCCATAGCTCGCATTCTTGAATTGATAAATTGGATGTATATGTGATAGGATGTGATCCTTTCATCTACTCGCCTCTCAACCTCTTGTTGTAAGTCCTCGGTAAAAGGCAGTGGAGCTGAAGAAAAGTTGGCACTCAAGGACTCGCCATAAAAATGAGAGAAATGATCACCTTATACTGTAGATCCTACCCTTCACCTAACCCCTCATTGCTAATTGGAAAACCTCTCGCTCATCCACCGAACGAGATTTATCGGATCCTAGAGGTGGCTGCAATAGTTGCTTATGATATCAAGGAATACTATCTTTGCATTTTATAAAGTATGAGAGATATAAATAATAATTAATGAAAAATATAATATAAAATAAATAAATTATGACTTACATTAATTGTCCTCAACCGTGCATCAACAAAGGTCTCCATGTCATGTTGCTTCATGTGTGCATGTGTGAAGACATCGACGGGAACAACCTTTCATCCCAGTTATTGAGTATGTTATTAAGGTAATAAAAAGAAGAAATTAAAATAACCTTTTAAATAGAAAAATTAAATAGTAATTCATAAATGTGAAATAATTTCTTACCACCTGTTGTGGAAATGTAACTCTTATTATAAGATTAAGAACAATGCCCATTACAAATTTGCAATGCTTGTTGCAAAGTTCAATGTACATAGTTCATGTGTTTGAGTTATCCAACGCCTATTACAATAAAGGGTAGCACCTATTGTGAGATCAAAAAGACTTTACTCATGCTAGGGCGATACTCTAATGCTTGTTGAGATCCTTAAATCCCTATTGCTAGGCTCACAATGCCTATTGGATAATGGCAACACCTGTTGGGCTGTCAAGCATAGTTTATTTAATCTTTTAATACTTTAGAGTTTCTAATCATAACTCTTTCTCCAATCATCATAGTTCAACAAATTGATGTACCTGTAAGAATTAACACAATTAACTTGGATAAAGATTAGCTCTTAGACATATATTTTTTTATCATTAAAACAAGACTTGGAACCTAAAGGTTCAACATTTTTCCCCTTTCTAATGATGACAAACAATTTATCAAAGTCAATCAATCTTACAAAACCAATAGGTGTACATCATATAAAGTGATTAATTGTTAACTTCCCCTTAAGCATATCATTAATTCAAACTTCCCTTGTAACATAACTCCTCTGTAATCTATTAAGGTCACGCATTGAGTTATCCTTTAATAAGAGATCATCTTTCAAGTTATTATATATGCACCGTTATATTAAGTTCACGCATATGTTCACATACATTTCTTATTTCTCCCCCTTTGTCATTATAAAAACGAATCAAACATCAATAACAATGGAATATAAAAGCATATAGAAAAAGAACATAGACAAAGAGTTAAATTTTTATTACAAAAGAAATGTTATCCAATACATTAGCTATTTTTTAAATTAAGGACAAAAATAAAAAAGACAAAATAAAATATGCATCATGAGGGGGTGATGTTTTAGAGGGAGAGATGGGTTTTAGCTTTAAGGATTCTAGTTTCTTCTTGGTCCTTAGGCTTAGCTAACAATGTAGATTCCTTAGGATCTAGACTCGTCTCAGGTGGAACTTTGTACTGCTCTTTAGTACTTGAAAACCCTAGTTGCAATTTCAACCTTTTTAGTATCCAATCCAGTGTTTGGTTGATGTCTTTCATGTCTCTTTAAAGTTTTTTATACCTTTTAGTGTAGAGATATAGTAGAGAACTCAACTCTTTAAACAACATTAGTAAAGGTTTCCAATTTCTTAAGCACCTTTTACTCAAAGGGAGTGAGAGATGGAGCAGATGTAGAAGGTGCACTAGTTCCTATTCATTCAATTGTTGTCATCCCTGCCCTGACAGCCTTTTCAACATCCTCATTTTCTTCTTCCTTTTGAGGAATTACACCTTCCTCAAACACCTTCTTCATCAAACCAGAATCAAGTCTTTGCAGGATGCCTATGCTCATAGCATCTTCTCATAAATGGGCTCATTGTGAAGCAAATTCTCTAAAATTATATCATTTTCTTTAAGCTTTTCTTCAGTTTAGAGGATTACTTTCATAAACTTTGTAATCTATGTGATGTAATGAGCCATCACAAATTTGTTTGCCTTGTCCACTTGCTTATCTATTCTCTACATCAAGAGCAAGCGAGTATTCACCTTCTGCTCGTTCCTCATGCACCAAAAGTAGAAGAGATCTGTTATGGTGTAGTTTCCATTAGATTGTCCTATTCCATTGATGTTCCAAGTGATGAACCTATGGGTAATCCTTAAGGCTTGACTTTTGATCTTAAGGCTTTATTATTGTTGTTATAATTATTTCTTCCATCAGCGATTGATTTCTAAAACTAGTTGACATAATCTTAAAGGTAGAAGGAGGCTTTGTTAATCTAGATGAGGTAGTATCAAAACACTTAGCCAAGTAATTTGGTCTAAGTGTATACTTCTTCCTAAATAGCTTGAACTTTATTATGCCTTCTTGAGCATAAACCTCACAATTACTGCCCATCATTTCTAAAGTGTTGAGGAATTCCACTAAGAGTTCAAGGTAGGAGGGTTCTTTAAGATGGCAAAATGGCTCTCATCCAATCTTGACCATTAAATCTTTAACTTTTTATGCTAGCCCATACCTTTACAGGTTGTTCCACTCTAAAAACTTTCCACCTTTAAGATGCCTCTTTGACAATTTTAGAGCTAATTCTTTTTCCTTTTCACTTTTAATATGAAATTGTTGAACCAAAAGAGAAGTTATGGGCATGGGAATGTGCTCTATTTTGGTGGCCTTTCCTCTCCCCTTTGAATCATGGCTAGTTTTAGGCTTATTTTTCTACTATGAGTCTAAGATTGAAGTTTCTACAACACATTTCTTTTGCTAAGCCAACATTGAAGCCAGATTCTCCTTGATTTTAGAGCTTGAGGTAAAAGAATGTTGAGGATTCCTCTTAGCAAGTTACTTATATCTTTTGGTGGAATCTACTTTAGGTGTCATTTAATTATGTGAAAGTGTTTGATGCAAGGGAATATTCAAAAAAAAAAATTGTATAAATTGAGAGAGATGAGTAGAAAGCAAAGCAAAGTAGAAAGTAAAATGATTTTAGGGTCTGAGGAGGTTTAAATAGAAGTACAACGAGTTCCCTTGTTTAAAAAATATGATCGTCGAGAGAGTTCAACAGTAATTATGAGTTAGGAAACACCTATCGAACATAACCATTAGCTTGCTCTTATAAGTGTTCTTCAACCAATAATGGTGGCTGGTTCGCAACAACCATTAGGTAATGAATAACAATTGTTAAAAATTCACAACGATCGTGGAGACTAACAGAATGAAAATGTGAAACTCATAAGTAACATAAAAGTCGCTGGGAGATGCACAATAGTCGTTGGCCATGTTTTTCAAAATAAAACTAAGTTTAAATAAATTTTTTAGAGCAGTAACCATTTTGAATACTTAACTGATGAATGTTATTAATCAAATTTAATGAAATAATCACGAATTCAATTAACATATGGATAATTTAATTAACATCATACACAATTAAAATCTTTAGTTATAAATCTAAAGACTTTAATGGCGATCAATTCAAGCAACATTATCAAGTATCACACAATAATGATCATAAATAGACTGAGAAGGAGAAGAACCTATTTAAAGCTAATCAATGGTATTTTCCATTAATCATACTAAGTTCTCTTTTAATGAATTACAACCTTTCATCACAAAGAGGTTTAGTAAAAATATTTGTCAATTGATGATTAGTATTAGTAAATTCTAATACAATATCTCCATTATTATCATGATCCCTATGAAAGTGATGTCTTCTATCTATATGCTTGCTTCTAGAATACTCAATAGGATTCTTGGATAAATTTATGGCACTTGTGTTATCATACTTAATGGCCACTTGATTTACAACCACTTTGTAATCAAAAAGTTGTTGTTTCATTCATAGGATTTATGCACAGCAAAGGCCAACTGCCACATACTTAGCTTTTGCAGTTGATAAAGCAATTGAGTTTTACTTTTTGCTACTCTAAGACATTAAACATTGACCAACTAATTGACATATGCCTAAAGTGTTATTTCTATCTAAGGAACACCCAGCAAAATCAGCATTAGAAAATTCATTCAATTTAAATGAAGAACTCTTAGGATACCAAAGTCCTAAGTTGAGAGCACTAATAAGATACTTGAGTATATGTTTCAAAGCTTACAAGTGAGACTCTTTAGAATTAGATTGATATCTAGCATATAAGCAAATATTGAACATAATATCAGGTCTAGAGCCCATGAAATGGAGTAAACAACCAATCATACCTCTATATAACGTTTGATTAGAGTAAACTACCAATCATACCTCTATATAACATTTGGTCTACATTCTTACCATGTTCATCCATGTTTAGCTTGATGTTGGTGCGCATAGGAGTTTTACATGGTTTGTTATTTTCCATGCCAAATCTTTTGATTAGTTCCTTTGTATATTTGGCTTAATTGATGGAGATTCATTCTTTTCCTTATTTAATTTTCAATCCAATGAAGAATTTGAGTTCTCTCATCATGCTCATTTCAAACTCACTCTTCATTACTTTAAAGAAATCTTCACATAAGCAAACATTAGTAGCACTAAATATGATATCACCTACATATATTTGCACTAATAATATATCTCCTTTTTTTTTTTTTTAGAAAATAGAGTTGTGTCAACCAAACCTTTTTAGAAACCTTTCTCTATTAGAAAGTTGCTCAATCTCTCATACCAAGCTCTTAGAGCTTGCTTCAAGCCATGCAAGGCTTTGGTTAGTTTGAACACATGGTTAGGAAAGCAATGGCTTTCAAAACTAGGAGGTTGTTTAACATACACTTCCTCATCTATTTACCCATTCAAAAATGCACTTTTGGCATTCATTAGATATAACTTGAAGTTTATATGAAATGCAAATGTAAGTAAAATTCTAATAACTTCAAGTCTAGCAATAAGTGCAAATCTCTCATCAAAGTCAATCCCCCTCTTCTTGGTTATAGCCTTTGGCTACTAACTAAGCCTTATTCCTTACAATGATTCCATGTTCATTAAGTTTATTTTTATAGACCCATTTAGTTTCAATAATAGAATGGTCATGAGGTCTATGAACTAAAGTCTACACATTCATCTCTAATGGCCTCATCTATGGTCTTACACTCTATAATGGATACAAAAGAAAAGATTAGTACATGCATTTCTAAAACATGATCTAGTTGTTACCTAATGTGATGGATCACCCATGATAAGGTCTTTTGGTTGATCTTCCTTGAAAATCCAGTCCGTTTCTAGCTAAGTTTTCTCTTCACTAAGAATGGGAAAAGGTGGATCTCCATTCCATTCATTCCTCATGTCTTGTGGCTTATCCATATTTTTTTCCTTCTTTTCTAATGTTTAGCTCACTCATAGGATGTGCAAGTTCATCAATATCTTCTTCTATTCTTAAAAAATTGTGGTCAGATTCATTAAATACAACATGCATATACTCCTGTAGAATAAGTGTTCTTTTGTTGAAGACTCTATACCCTTTGCTAGCAGTAGAGTATCCAAGGAAAATTCCTTCATCGGGTTTGAAGTCAAACTTGCTAAGTTTGTCTTAGGTGTTTAAAATAAAACACTTGCAACCAATAACTCTAAAATATGCGATCTTGGGCTTTTTATTGTTTCATAACTTATAGGGAGTTTTCTTTAAGAAATGTCTCACTAAGACTCTATTTAAGACATAACAAAAGCTGTTTATAGCTTCAGCCTAAAAGTACTTAAGAAGATTATACTCATTCAACATGGTTTTAATCATTTCTTGAAGAATTCTATTTGTCCTTTCTACCATACCATTCAATTATAATGTTCTAAGAATTGAGAAGTTGTGTGAGATACCATACTCATCACAAAAGCTGTGAAACTTAGCATTTTCAAACTCTCCTTCTTGATCACTTCTAATAGAAGAGATTTTCAAATCCTTTTGATTTTGAATTCTCTTGGCAAAGGTCTTAAAGGCATCAAAATACAACCCCTTATGAGGGAGTAATAATACTCAAGTGTGTCTAGAGTAATCATCTACTATGATAAATGCATAATACACGTCTCCAAGATAGATACTCTAATGGGTCTAAAAAGATCCATGTGAACTAATTGCAATGGTCTGAATGAACTTACCTTGTTCTTGGCTTGGAATGAAAATTTGAGTTGTTCACCTTTTTAACATGTTTAACAAACTCCATCCTCTACAAACTTGATTTCAGGTAGACCTTCAACCAATTTTCTTCTCTTTAGCTTATTTAGGAGTTCCATGCTAGCATGTCTTAGTTTTCTACCATAAGTTTTACATTCATCCACTATAGAGACTAAACACATTGTACTATGATTAGCAAAAAAGATTAAATCCATGACATAAATATCATGAACTCTTTTACTAATGAGCATAATTTTATTGTCACTCATCCTTGATACGTAGCATGCTTGTGGTTCAAACATAACCCAAAGGCCTTTGTCATATAGTTGACTTACACTTAGCAAATTTTATTTGAGTCCATCAATAAGCAATACTTTATCAACCATAGGTGACTCATTATCCATATCAACTTTACCTTTGCCAATAATTTAGGATTTAACATTGTCTCTAAAAGACACATTTCTAAATCCTTTATTCTTCTCCAATTATGTGAAGAACTTCCTTTCTCTCATCATGCGCTTTGAACATCCACTATTAAGATATCACTCTTGCTCTCCAAATTAGGATTTCAAGCACACCTACAAACAACAAAAATTATGTCTTAGGTACCTAAACCTTCATAGGTTCTAGAGGGTTAGCTCTTGCCAACTGTTTATCATGTGTGACACCCCAATTAATAATCATTTAATTTTTCTCTAAGTCTATCCATTGTCATTTAAAAGATTTGATTAAATTTTTTTTTCACTATGTCTCTTGTTCATCACTTAGTAACTATTTCCAACAAAACATACATGAAATAAACAAACTAAAATACTAATTGACTGCATACTGGCCCAACCTCTCTTACACTGCTAGACAGTGTCTTTGAAAAGTATATTGGATGCAATCTTTAGTCTACTCTTCCTGAAATAAGATTTCATACAAAAGAGTGAGTTTGCATACTCAGTAATTAAATGCATAATGATACTTCAATCTTAAATAACGTAATAATATTTGAACATAAATGACTCATCATCATATCCATGTACGAAGTAAAGAGTTTTTCCTCTTAAATGTCATAGGCTATCAAAGGTTATTGCACAAATAACATAACAACATTTAAACATAAATAACTCACCATCATATCCATGTACAAAACAAAGAGTTTTTCCTCTTAAATACCACATAGGTTGTCAAAGGTTATTGTGACACTTGCTATTATATTTTATTGCCACATAGGCTATTATATCATTGCCACACAGGTTATTATATCATTGCCACACAGACTATTTTATCATTCCCACATAAGCTATTATATCATTGCCACACTGGTTATTTTATCATTCCCACACAGGTTATGCCACACAGGCTATCATCTCCTTGCCACACATGCTATTGTATCATTGCCACACATGTTATTATATCATTGCCATACAGGATGTTTTATCATTGCCACACAACTATCATCTCCTTGCCACATAGGTTGTTTTATCATTACCACACAGGCTATCATCTCCTTGCCACATAGGTTATTATATCATTTCCATACAAGCTATTATATTATTGCCACACAGGCTGTTTTATCACTGCCACACAGGCTGTTTTATCACTGCCACACAGCCTGTTTTATCACTGCCACACAGCCTATTTTATCACTGCCACACAGGCTATCATCTATTTTCCACACAGGCTATTATACCATTGCCATACAGGCTATTATATCATTGTCACACAGGCTATTTTATCATTACCACATAGGTTATCATCTCTTTGCCACACATGCTATCATTTCCTAGCCACACATGTTGTTTTATCATTACCACACATGTTATTGTATCATTGCCACACAAGCTGTTTTATCATTGCCACACATGCTATCATCTCCTTGCCATACAGGTTGTCATATCCTTGCCACACAGGCTATTATATCATTGCCACACAGATTGTTTTATCATTGCCACACAGGTTATCATCTCCTTGCCACACAAGCTATTATGTCATTGCCACACAAGCTATTATATCATTGCCACATAGGTTATCATCTCCTTGCCACATAGGCTATTAAATATTATTATCAACATCTCATGAAAATAAATAAATCAAGAGTTTAACAATCTTTCATCTATGTATTCCACAATATCATCACATTAAACAACATTATATTTTCATGTAACATGTAACCTTTCAATCATATATACATGTAATAGCACATAATCAAATTATAAAATTATCATACACATACATTGAATTCAATTATGGTTTCTACTCACCTTTTGATGTTATCGACCTTTACGGTAGGTTTGGCTCCCTCTC